>SDVV010007232.1:0-17918 GCA_016164225.1 Gammarus roeselii
ATAACACTGCGAAATGGTGACTACTTATGCCGTTATCGTGAATTATTACCAATCAAGTTAGGCAATTACTCAATTAGCCGGTAATATTGGATGCCGAATAGAATATTCCAGAACTGCATTCACATTTTAATAAAGTTTTTTTCGTCAAACAGTCTGGCCTCCATTTTCCGCCTCTTAATGACGACTTTGGACACCATTCGATGAAAACAATTTATAAATAAGCCTTTTTCCTACTTATTTTGAAAAATAAACATCAAAGATTTCTAATCCTTCAAATCTCTCTTTAGGATCCTGTTTGTAAGAGCTGAATGCTAGTGTGTATAAGCGTCCTTAGGGTCCTGTTTGTTAGAGCTGAATGTTAGTGTATATAAACGTCATTAGAGTCCTGTTTGTTAGAGCTTAATGCCAATGTGTACAAGATTCCTTAAGGTCCTGTCTGTTAGAGCTGAATGCCAATGTGTAGGCGCGTCCTTAGGGTCCTATTTGTTAGAGCAAAGTGTACAAGCTTCCTTAGGGTCCTGTTTGTTAGAGCTGAATGCCAATGTGTATAAGCGTGCTTAGGGTCCTGTTTGTTAGAGCTGAATGCCAGTGTGTATAAGCGCCTTTAGGATCCTGTTTGTTAGAGCAGAGGATAAAAGCGTCCTTGGGGTCCTGTTTATTAGAGCTTAATGTCGGTGTGTATGAACGCCCTTAGGGTCCTGTTTGTAAGAGCTGAATGCCAGTGTGTATGGACGTCCTTAGGGCCGTGTTTGTTAGAGCAGAGGATAAAAGCGTCCTTGGGGTCCTGTTTATTAGAGCTTAATGTCGGTGTGTATGAGCATCCTTAGGGTCCTGTTTGTAAGAGCTGAATGACAATGTGTATGAGCGTCCTTAGGATCCAGTTTGTTAGAGGAGAGGATAAAAGCGTCCTTGGGGTCCTGTTTATTAGAGCTTAATGTCGGTGTGTATGAGCGTCCTTAGGGTCCTGTTTGTAAGAGCTGAATGACAATGTGTATGAGCGTCCTTAGGATCCAGTTTGTTAGAGCTGAATCAGTGTGTATAAGCGTCCTTAGGGCTTCAAAAATAATTAAATGTTTAGTACTGGATTGGATTGCAAAAAGTAGAAGTAGTCGTTTCTTCTGTTTTCCACCGGAGCTCCAGCGTGAAGTCACTGTGTGCTCCACGTAGGGCACAATGCTCCGTTGATTCTGCACAGCTTCGTGCGCGAAGGTAAGTTCAAGTTCACAATTAATACGCAGGGAGGAAAGAGAATTCAGGAACAGAGATGACTCAAACCACGTTAGTTTCACACGACTTCGCCTAGTCCGGTATGTTTTCCGGAAGAGATCAGTTTTTTTTCGACGTTCTGTTTCTGTGAGCAAGCGTTGTAGGTTGTACGGGAGGCTCAAGAAGGCTCGTCGGGCTGCTGTTACTGCATCACAGTCCATAGGTAAGTGTTTCACACTGATTGCCACTTAATGGCAACAGGGGCATTGTGGGGCGTCCGGACCCATGTCTACGTCCATTAGGTGATTGTGGGTTATCCACTTGAGTCCTGTGCATGAACGGTTAATGAACACTTGGTCTCCCCCAGAAGAAACCCTGGTGTCCCACTCATCCACTGATGGTTTAACTGCAAGCATTTTTTTGTCCACTCTGTGGCCATGAGTCGTTCCATCATGATGTTATACGTGAGTTGATGACTGGGAACCTGACCCGGTAATGTATGGAGATGAATGGTTCTTGCTGTGTAAATATCAGTTTAGCGAGGGAATCTGCGCGCTGTTCCCTCCTATTCCCACGTGCCCAGGGATCCAGCAGAACTCGACCGCTTGGTCCGTCTCGGACATCTTGAATAGGTCGTGTTGCATTTTTCTAAGGGCAGGGTGGTCAAAGTCCAGAGTTTTTAGCTGGGTGAGAACACTCAAACTGTCTGAACAAATATAACGTACTTGAGAAGCCATCACTTTATGTAATGGAAATGACCAATTCGAGTGCGTGCAGCTCTACAGAAAATACAGAGGCCTCTTTAGGTAGGGTGGCCGTACGCGAGGACCCTCGCCTACGTCGGCACCTCCCACTCCGTCCTATGTTTTGGAGCAGTCACTGTATATATGGTGGTGCTAAGAGTACTGTTCATCAAGTAGTCGCGAGAATTCTCGGCGGTACGTGTTGGTTGGGGTTGTTGCTTTGGAGTACGTTTGCAAACCTAGATTGACCAGCGGTGGGCTGATCATCCACGTTAGTGTGCTCATTTGAAGAATTCAATAGTAGAATGAAGGCTTGATTGCTTTGCAACTGATGTTCAGCGAGGTCAGTAAGTTGTCCACACGTAGAGAAAAGGGTGGACATATGTTCTTCTTAGCCGCAAAGAGGTGTTTATCAAAAATGTTGGTGACGTCCCTGAGTGCTGGGCTATTGATGTAGCTCCTTCTCTTGAAATAGTATTGTAGTGAGAGTTTGTCTCTCCAGAGCGGAAAAGGAAGCTCGTTAGCAAGCACGTTCAGGGATTCGATGAGTGTGAAACGGAACGCACCGGTTGTGATACGCAGGGCGTTATTTAAGATGATGGAGAGAGGTTCAAGGGTGGTTTTGGCAGCTGAACCGTAAACAATTGCTCCATTGTCACTGCGCGAGCGTATTTTGTTTCGAATAACGTCATGCCGGTGTCCATATCGGCTCCGAATTTCAAGGATGTTTCAGAGAGGATAAGTTTGGTTGCCTTTTTGCAGCGAGTCTCCGGGGCTACAATATGAGGTCGCCATGTGAGTTTAGGGTCCCACACAAGACCGAGGAATTTTATTGATTTCTCGTATACTTGCGTAGTATTGCTCAGCGTTAGAGCTGGTTTTAGGTGTAAGCCGGGCACTAGAGTAAAGTGCATGCATTTTTGTTTTGGAGGACAAAAATCGGAATCCGTTTAGGGAGGCCCAGTTCCCGACTGGGCTTAGACATTTCTGGAGTTCTTGTTGAATTGTTAAGAGGCTACGGTGCCTGTAGCTTAATAGTGATGCAAGCAAACTTCCGTCGCGCGGAAGAATGTCTGCCATCTGGTCGATTTTGAGTATAAAAAGAGTGACACTGAGGACGCTTCTTCGGGGGACGCCCATTTCTTGCAGATAGGATGGTGACAGGGTGTCGCCGACCTCAACCCTGGAGGTGCGGTTTTGCAAGAATTGGTGGATGTAACGTGGTAAGTGGCATCTCAGCCCTTTGAGGTGGAGATCCTTCATGATGCCATATTTCCAGGTAGTATCATATGCTTTTTCCATGTCGAAAAAAATTGGTAACCACGTGTCCCCCTCTGGCAAATGCCTGTCTAATGTCAGATTCCAGTCTTACAAGGTGGTCCGTCGTAGAGTGGCGCTTGCGGCCGCCACTCTGGATGCTGTTCAGGCCTGCATGCATATCAAGGTAGTCGACAAGGCACGTGTTCATCATTCTTTCCATGGTCTTGCAGAGGGCGCTGGTAAGAGCGATGGGGCGATAGTTATGTGGGTCACCGTGGAATTTACCGGGTTTAGGTATTGGGATAATTACAGATTCCCGCCATTGATCGGGAAAAAATGAGTTTGAATACAGAGTGTTGAACAATTTTAATAAGTGTTCACGGACGCCGTATGGGAGATTCTTGATAATGTTGATGTGTACCCGGTCTGGCCCAGGTGAAGTTTTAGTATTAGGGCTGTGGTAGTCTCTCTCCTTGGTGTGATCTTCGACGCGATTTTTGCTTCGACAACGCAGTCTTCGAATTGAACAAGTTCAGTGATGTACTCCTCGATTTCCTCCTTCGGGATATCTTCAACGTAGATCAAACCTGAACTTGTAGAGAAAGACGTGTGTGGCACTATTTTGCATGGCTTTTCAGAGTCTAGTTTTGGAGAGAATCGCGTCACTTTGAAGTTTTGTGTCTACTCTGATGGCAAAGCCTTCGCAGAGTGTATGGACATACATCCGGTCTGTCGTTGGCGTCGAACGTGATATTCAGGTGTTCGGAAAAGGTATGACTGTTGTTGAACAAGTTGTGTTTTTTGAATGGCGTGTATTGATTGGTTCCTTCTTGCAGCCCTCGGAGCTCAGTTGGGGTTTTCTTGGGGTGAAGAGGCTGGGGTAATTGCGTAATTTGCGGGTTCTTTAGTTTGTTGGATATGGAGAAAAATGGCCTCGACATGACCCTTGAGCCTAGTTAGGCGGTCGTCAATAGTGCTAGGTTCTGCGGCGAAAACTTCTGCTCCCTGCTCAGAAAGGCCGGTCGCTTGGCTCGGTTGATTACGGATTTCCTGGACGTTCCTGGTTAACTCGTCGATGCGGTCGTCTTCGGCTGAGGTGGCGCTGGTCATCTTGGAGAGGCTGACGTTCTTGGCCGTTGGAATCTTGGTCGGCATCGTTCTGGAGGGGATGATGTCCCTCCTAAATGGAGTTTCTTTCTACTCCCCATCGGCCCCCTGGTTCGCGCCAAGGGCCAGTGAGCACACTTTGGAGGCTTTTTGACCGGTTTTACTGATTTTAAGCTACGTTAAATTCTAAGTATCACAACCAATGCAAGCAAACGTGCGGTTTAAGGTCCCAGCACAAACTAGGGACCAGCCTGTGCTATGAAGGGGATTATCGGTTAGTAATCAGTATGTGAACAAACGCAAATTCCGAATACAGAGTGTTGAACACTTTTAAGAAGTGCTCACGGGCGCCAACTGGGAGATTCTTGATCATGTTGAAGTGCACTCGGTCTGGTCCAGGTGAAGTAGTAGTTGTTGCTTCCATGTTCCACCGGAGTCCCAACGCGAGGCCGAGGTGAAGTTTGACGTGTTTGGTCTATGACGCACTGTAGTCTGTGGAGGAAGAAAGGTTTGTTGTGGGCCTCTTCGTTTCTAAGAGTAAAGTCAAAATATTCACCTTCTCGCAAGTCCTTTTCCATTGGAAAGCAGCCGTGTAGTTTGTTGATTGAGATATCTGCCTAATAGTCTGAGCTAGTTCATTGTAAATTGGTCGCCCGGGTTTTCCCTGGATACGTAGATTTTTTTTCTCACACATGGGAGCGGTGGGTGTTTCGATTAATAGCGTTGACTAACTGAGCCCAGCTTTCACGTTTCTTCTCCACTCGAAGTTTTCGGTATACAGCAGATGCATTTTTCCACGCTGCACTAGGTTCTTGGGGGACCGTGCACGTCGGTAGGCATTGTATAGCCTTTCACGCTTATCTCTTTCTTCTTGCACCTCTCGGCACCACCATGGTTTCGGAAAGAAGGTTGAAGGGGCATTTTGGAGAATGCTTGCCTCGGCTGTAGCTTACACTTTTAGTCAAGTTTGGCGACAAGGTCGAGTTTCGGAATGTTTTCGGGAGTGCCATCCCTACCGCTCCACGCGATGTATGCTGAGTTTTCCACACAGTTGTCTTCCCGGTAGTTGAATCGAAGTTCATGTGGGTCAGGGTTTCTTGGTTGGTTGATGAGAAACGATATGATGACTGAGTTATGGTCGCTGTCTTGTGTTAGAGGCTAAACTTCCCAAGGATTGCTAAGAACCGCTTCAACTGCTTTTAATGAATCAATGTCAAAAATCTAATACTCGCTTTGAAGGTACTCATTCTTACGAGCGCAGATCTGAACCCTTCTGATGAGGCTTGCAACTGTACGTCGAAACTAATTCCTTGCTCATTCCTGTCGTGAGTTTGACTAGCTCAAGTTTTGGATCAACTACTTGTTTTGAGGAGATATGGAAGCCATAGTCTACGAATGAAAGCCAATGTCAATTGAATACCTGAAGAAACTGCTCAGCAAAGCCGTAACAGAAATCAGATCAGCGAGAAGAAGTGTGACTTTCAGTTGCAAGCTTCATCCGAAGGGCTCACATCTGCGGCCATGAAAATGTGTCGCAATTTGAAGCAGATCATTTTTTTTTATTAGTGCGCGTTAAAACCTGTTCAGTCCACTCATTTTTAATCCACTCCAATAATTCAAAAATGAAATGTCGTTCGCTAGCGAATGATTACTTTTCTTTCTGAAACCGCACTAAACTCCGCCCTCTGTTCCAGCCCGAATCTGGACGCTGTGAGCATGGTAGACTTCCAGATCATCAGGCCAGCTTCGTTGGCTACAGACCTCAACTACCTCTTCTACACCAGCCACCTTGGGGTACTTCACCCCCATCTACCTCGACAGAATTCTTGACGCTTACTACGCTGAGTTCACAACTATCCTGGAAGCTCAGGGATACCAGGTGAGAGATAGGCATCATACCAAACACAATAAGGCAAACATGAGATTGTATTGATGTAGCACACATTCTGTTTAATTGGATATCTAACAGATATCTCGATAAAACTACTCGTTTTGGGCCCGAAAATTGAAAAAATTCCCTAGACCTAATTTAAAAGGAAACTGCCAGCATTATTTGATGTTGTGCAGAGTAGTGAAGTATAAAACGGAAGCACAATGTCACTGAAATTTTAATGTATTTTTTTTGAAGGGCTCTATTGCCCTTCTTGTAACTAGCTTCCAAAAGGTTACTTCACTCAAGGTTCTTGGTGATTGATATTCCAAGACACAGTTGTTGTTCACTTTAATCATTTGCTGGTCCTTGTGGCCTGCACTTAAAACTATTGTGTTCCAATATATATTACGGTGAATTTGTAAATATTAATGTTCAATTTGCCTTTTATCAGACCAGTCCACTAGTTGAATAAATTCGCTCCAATTAGTTATGACAGTTGGCATAGTGGCCGAGCTTAGTTATCGTCCGACACAATGCCGGGGTCAGTCATTTATAACAATTAAAAAGAAAATGAGACCATAAACATATCTTTGGAGAATTCCAGATGTTACTATAGCCCACCGACATTTCCTTGGCAGACACAGACCCGTTCACGAAATTGCTGAGCCACCTTACCACGTTTCCGGATAGACCGTACGCTTCCACTTCTTTCACCTAGGGTTCATGAGGGTCCTATGAAACTCATTTGAAAGTCCAGATAGCTCTGGGTGACAGCGTTGGTCTCATATATTTCTGTGATCATACTGAAGGAGGATATTGGTGAAGCAGTTGTTTGTTTTGTAGACAGTGTCGGGTGATCTTGATGAAGGGAGTTCTATCCAGGTGACATGTATTCTTTGATATCATTCTTTCCAGGCTTTTGCCGACCACAGGTGAGACTGATTGGTCAATGTGATCCAGGCTCTTCCCTACTACCCTTCTTGAACAAGGCTGTGATGGTTGATGTTTCCGATCATCTATGGTGATTCCAGTCCTCACAGACTTATAAAAGATCTCAGTCAGTGAAATTTTCATGATATCGGAGAGGTTACAAAATATTTTCGGGTGCAAATCGTTTGGTCTTCTAGATTTGAAAATATATAATTTGTACCTCTAAACAGTGCAACAACTAAGTAGTAGTAGTTGCTTCTGCGTTCCACCGGAGAGCAACAACTTAGAACAGCTCAGCGACTGACAAGACTAACATTTCCCAAATTCCGATCAGGAGGCATTTTACACCAGGAAGTGACCAGTTCAACCACTTTCCGTTAAATGATAAATTGTTGTTCTCATCGCTCGGAAGTGTTAGGTATAAACGCCCACCAGACAACAAGCCGTCGAGGAAAGATTGATCGAAATCGTTCGCGGGCTATGCGAGTGCCTATTATTATGCATATTCCTTATTTCAACTACTCTGATTGACTAATCAGCAAAGAAATACAAAAGCCTCTGCATGATTTGATTTGAGCTTCATTTCAACAGGAGCCTCGACGTGAGTCATAATAGGCTACTCCGTACGGGCGGTCCCGCGGCCTCTGCATGGCTGACTGTTCGTGGGGTAAAGGCTTACCTACACTATCCCTTTCCTCCTAGGTTGTGTAGATACCCCTACAATACATCTCCACAAGAAAGTCCGCAATGTTCAGCAACAAAACAGAGGAGATTCGAGACTTTCCTACCAGCGCCCAGAACATGTACTGATACGCATAAAGTTTAGTTGAATTGGTGCTTCATTTTCACGGAGGCCTCGGAAAAGAGCCTTTCAAGAAGAGGAGAAACCTAGCGCCAGGGATCATAGATGTTGCTTCATGATCCCTGCCTCTCTCTTAATAACTCACGTCCCTGATCCAACACCGCATCAAGTGAGATCATTTGATGAGGAGGAGAGGAGCACTTTATGAGGCTAATTTAAAATTTTGTTTTCCTCTTATTCCGCAGATGCCGTTCACTAGGAAGGCCTTATCAGCAGAGGTGGAGGCCAAGAAGCAGTGGGGAGTGATTGGGGGAGTGCTGACGCTGACCATGATATTTTCCCAGCCATCACCGAGGGACGGTGCGAGCCCTAGTTCGATCAACGAAATGATTACCAAGAGAGAAAACAAGGCGAACAAGAACGAAGTTGAAGAAAGAAACATTGGGGAAATGATCGACAAGGCGCATAGGTCTGACACCCAAGGAACAAGAGCTGCTCATCACCGCCACCCCGAGGCTACGCAGGAAACATCAACGGCAGCATACGTGAAGGGGATTTCAGATGACAAACACTTCGATGTTCCTTGCAACTTTACGCTGGAGGAAAAATTTGTGGAACTGCTAAAAAACATTTCCCAGTAGTATGAAAGCGAACGTCACTTTAGTTGAATAACTCTTTTAGTTTTGCAAGAGGTACAAGTTTGTACGTTGAATTAATTACTCGCTTACTTATTATCCATTGTCGTCTTTCTTTGGCTATCCCGCCACTTCGCTCAACGAAATTTCTCGTTCTTGTTCTTAGTTGTCGGGCAGTGTTCTAATACAGGGATGGAATCGCTGCTTTTCGTTTCAGTGACCGTCCGATCATTTATTTCTCTTCTCTAGTATCACTCCTACCTATCGTGATAGACAGTGAGTGAGGATAGTAGTAGTAGTAGTAGTTGCTTCCTTTTTCACTGGAGTCCCGACGCGAAGTTGATGCCGGCTCCCCCGTAGGGCAATTGAAAAGTGGCAAAGTAGGTGCAGCGTAGATTACGAGTAGGATCAACGTAGGTTCAGAGTAGGTTCAACGTATACACAATAGGTTTAACGGAGGTACAGAGTAGGTCTAACGCAGATACAAAGTAATTTTAACATAGATACAAAGTAAATTTAACATATATACAGAGTAGGCCTAACGTAGATACAAAGAAATTTCAACATAGATACAAAATAAATGACACAGACACAAGGTAAATTTGACACAGATACCAAGTAACTCTGACATATAGACAAAGTAACTGACATTAATCGAAAGTAAATTTAACATATATGCAGAGTGGGTCTAACGCAGTTCCAAAGTAAGTTCAACGTAGATACATGGTGAATTTATCATATATACAGAGCAGGTTCCATGCAGGCACAGTAGGTTTAGCGTAGAGGAGTGGTAGCAGCCCTCTCCGTTGTCCACCGTAGGGCTCAATGATCATGGATTCCAGTAAGCTCGCACACCACTGAATGCAAGAAAAGCAACGTTGTCAGAGTTAAAGTATTTGAACATTTTAGTCGTGTCAGACGCACGCTGGTGCGCACAAAAATAACGTTTAGACAAAACTGACCTCCAATTTCAATCATTTCGAACTTCATGAGTGATATGTATGCGCGCTAGTGCGTACAGGTAGCATCGTCGAGATTGGTGAAAGGTTTACGGCTACACGGACAAAGTCAGCTCCGACAGCAACGCAACAAGAGGTTCACAGCTGCGGGGTCCAGTTAAATTACAGTAGTTTTCATTTTTCAGGCAGGATGAAGACAGAAAAAACGAAATCCGCCTCTAATCATTCAGCACTTCAAGAGTAATGTGTACGCACGCTAGTGCGCACAGGTAGAATCGTCGAGACCGGTACGAGGTTTACTGCTACACGGACAGAGTCTGCTCCGAAAGCAACTCATCACAGTACATTTTATTTATTTGAGCAAGATAGACGAAATGAAACCCCATGCCTCCAATCATTTAGAACTTCAAGAGGTTTACGGCTGCACGGACAAAGTCATCTCTGACAGTAGCGCAATACAATGTTTACAACTACACGGCCTAGTTTGGTTACATTACAATTTATTTATTCAGGAAGATAAAAACTCAGACAAAATGAATACCCACATCCACCCTCTCAGAGCACCAAAGAGTAATATGTACGTACGCCAGTGCGCACAGGTAGTATCGTCGAAATTGGTACAAGGTCCACGGCCTCACGAATCAGATCAACTCCAACCAGTGGAACATGGAAGCAAATACAATACAACGCATCACAAGGTTTATAGTTACGCGGCAAAGATCGACCACAGACATTACATATGGTCCGCACACGCGCGAGCGAGCGCTGACTGAAAAAAAAGCTTATTCACACAACACACAAACAGGAGCTCTTGCAGAAGTATACTAGCATTATTTTATTGGACAAAATCGTGGAGTGAAGAAGAAAGAAAGTGCAGGTTCATCATGGGCCAAAAACTGCTCAGATTTTTATCATCGCACTTATTGTTTAAGGGGATAGGGTGGATGGGGCAGAGATCCCCTGGGTCCCAAAAGAGCCCGATAAGCCCCAAAGGGTTAACCAAGTCCTCCAGGTCCCCCGAACTCCCCGGGTCCATAGAGTCCCCTCGTCTCAGCTCATCTCGGCTTGTCTCAAATCATTTCGGCCAGTTTCGACTCGTCGCGACCAACTCGACTCGTCTCAACATGTTTCGAATGATTGCGAAGAAACCTCGACCAGCCTCGGCCCGACTCTCTCCCTCTCCGTCGGCAATGTTGAGGACTGTAATAACTAATTTCTCTACTCGAACACTCAACACATATACATTCCTCTGTGTATGGGTTTTACAGCGTGGGGGGGAGGGAGGAGCAGAGGTTCCAGGATTTAGAGGGGCCTCAAGAGTGTCCCACAGTTTCCCAAGAGGGCCCCACAGTTTCCCAAGAGGGCCCCACAGGGTCTCAAGGGTGTCCCAAAGGGTCCCAGAAGAGTCCAAGTAGATCCCCACATATTCTCCTGGTCTTCCAAGTCCTCCGGGTTCAGAGTCCCGCGGGTCCCACGCGTACCCCCCATTACCTGGTTCACCTAGTCTCAACCCACCTCAATAAATTTTAAGCAAAACAAAATTTATCATCAAGAAAACAGGCAGAAATAAATAATAGAGCCACGAAATAAGAAAGAATAAAATACTAAAATAATGTGTTAATGATCTATAAAATGAATATTCATCCATCCGCCCCATGTGCAGTCACAAGAGTGCTCCTCCTCAGGGCACGACGATCCGTTGATTCTGCACAGCTTCGTGCACGAAGTGAAAGTTAAAATTATCAATTAATACGCAGGGAGGACAGCGAGACCGGGATCAGAGATGATTCAGACCTCACAACCTTCACACTGCTTTGTATTAGCGTGTGTGCTTTACGAAAGCGCTCAGTTTTTTTCCGGTGTTCCGCTTCTGTGAGCAGGCGTTGGTTGTACGGGGGGCTCAAGAAGGCTCGTCGGGCTGCTGCGAGTGCATCACAATCTGCAAGTAAGTATTTCACGCTGATTGCCTCTTGGTGGCAACAGGGTCATGTTGATGCGTTCGATCCCATGTCTACGTCCATTAGGTGGTTATGAGTTATCCACGTGTGTCCTGTACAAAGACGGTTAATGAACACTTGGTCTCCCCTATAAGAAAACCTGGTGTCTCACTCTCCCACGGATGGTTTAATTGCAAGCATTTTTTGTCCACTTTGTTGCCAAGAGTCGTTCCATCGTGATGTTATACGTGAGTTGATGACTGGGAACCAGTCTCTGTAATGTATAGAGATGAATTGTTCTTGCTGGGTAGACACCCGTTTAGCGAGGGAATCTGCTCGTTCGTTTCCTCTCATTCCCGCGTGTCCAGGGATCCAGCAGAACTCGACCGCCTGGCTCGCCTCGGACATCGTGAATAGGTCGTGTTGCATTTTTTCAAGGGCAGGGTGATCAAAGTACAGAGTTTTCAGCTGGGTGAGAACACTCAAACTGTGTGAAAATATAACACTTTTGGGAAGGCGGTCGCTTTTTGTAATGGAGATGGCCAGTTCGAGTGCGTGTAGCTCTGCAGAGAATATAGAAGCTTCTTGGGGTAGGGTGGCCGAACGCGAGGTCCCCTCGCTTCCGGCGGCAGCTCCCACTCCGTCCGATGTTTTGGAGCAGTCTGTGTTTATATGGCGGTGCTCAGGGTACTGTTCATCGAGTAGTCGTGAGAATTCTCGGCGGTACGTGTTGGTTGGGGTTGTTGCTTTAAGGTACGTCTTCAAATCTAGGTTGACCAGTGGTGGGCTGATCATCCACGTTGGTGTGTTTATTTGAAGAATTCGACAGGAGAATGAAGGCTTGATTGCTTTGCGTCCAATGTTTAGCGAGGTCAGTTAGTTGTCCACGCATAGAGAAAAGGGTGGGCATATGTTATTTTTTAGCCGCAAAGAGGCGTTCATCAAAAATGTTGGTGACGTCATTGAATGCTGGGATATTGTTGTAGCTTTTTGTCTTGAAATAGTACTGTAGTGAGAGCTTGTCTCTCCGGAGCGGATGAGGAAGCTCGTTAGCAAGCACGTTCAGGGATTCGATGGGTGGGGAACGGAATGCACCGGTTGTTATACGCAGGGCGTTATTTACTATGATGGAGAGAGGCACAAGGGTGGTTTTGGCTGCTGAACCGTGAACAATTGCTCTATAGTCAATGCACGAGCGTATTAATGTACTGAATAACGTCATGCCGGTGTCCATATCGGCTCCGAATTTCATGGATGTTACAGAGAGGATAAGTCCGGTTGCTTTTTTGCAGCGAGTCTTCAGGGCTGCAATATGAGGTCACCATGTGATTTGATTTGGGCCTCATTTCCACCAGAGCCTCAACGTGAGTCATAATAGGCTCCCCCGTAGGGCGCGGTCACCATGTGAGTTTGGGGTCCCACACAAGACCGAGGAATTTTATTGATTCCTCGTATACTAGCGAAGTGTTGTTCAGCGTTAGGGCTGGTTTTAGGTGTGCGCCGGGCACATGAGTAAAGTGCATGCTTTTCGTTTTGAAGGGCGAGAATCGGAATCCGTTTAAGGAAGCCCAGTTCCCGACTAGGACTAGACACTTCTGGAGTTCCTGTTGAATTGTTTAGAGGCTAGGGTGCCTGTAGCTTATTTGTAAGTCGTCCACGTATAGTGATGAGAGCAATTTTCCGTCGCGCGGGAGAATGTCTGCTATCTCGTCGATTTTGAGTATGAAAAGAGTGACACTGAGGACGCTTCCTTGGGGGACGCCCATTTCTTGCGGATAGGATAGTGACACGGTGTCGCCGACCTCGACCCTGAAGGTGTGGTTTTGCAGGAACTGATATATATACCGTTGTAAATGGCCTCTCAGCCCTTTGCGGTGGATTTGATTTGAGCCTAATTTCCACCAGAGCTTCAACGTGAGACATAATAGGCTCCCCCGTAGGGCGCGACCGTCGTTGATTCAGGGAAGTTCATACGGCCTCGCGTGCGAAGATAATAGTCATGTCAAGATGAAGACAGTTCATATTTCAATTGTGGCATATTCGCGTACTAGCACGTACGAGTGAGTAAAGAGTTGACGCGTATCTTCGTAAAATGTGTTGTTATTTCTATGCGTAATGGGGTGGAGAGACCGCCTCACTTGCACAGGTGTTTGGGGCTTAGACAGCTTCGCCCTATGCGGTGGAGATTCTTCATGATGCCATATTCCCAGGTAGTATCGTATGCTTTTTCCACGTCGAAAAAAATGGAAGCCAGGTGTTTTCCTCGGACAAAGGCCTGTCTAATGTCAGATTCCAGTCTTACAAGGTGGTCCGTCGTAGAGTGGCGCTTGCGGCCGCCACACTGGATGCTGTTCAGGCCTGCATGCATTTCAAGGTAGTCGACAAGGCGCGTATTTATCATTCTTTCCATGGTCTTGCAGAGGACGCTGGTAAGAGCGATGGGGCGATAGTTATGTGGGTCGCCGTGGAGTTTCCCGGGTTTGGGTATTGGGATAATTGTAGATTCCCAGCATTGATCGGGAAAAAAATGAGTTTGAGTACAGAGTGTTGAACACTTTTAATAAGTGCTCAGGGGCCACATCTGGAAGATTTTTGATCATGTTGATGTGTACTCAGTCTGGCCCAGGTGAAGTTTCACGTGTATGGTCTAAAGCGCTCTGTAGTTCGTGGAGGGAGAAAGGTTAGTTGTAGGCATCTTCGTTTCTAGAAGTAGAGTCAAGATGTTTGCTTTCTCGCAAGTTCCTCTCCAGTTGAAAAGTAGCCGTGTAGTTTGTCGAGGAGTAGTAGTTGCTTCCATGTTCCACCGGAGTCCCAACGCGAAGTTAATGCAGACTCCCTCGTAGGGCGGTCGAAGAGTTGCGAAGTAGATGCACCGTAGATTAAGAGTAGGTCAAACTTAGATTCGGAGCAGTTTAAACGTAGTCACAATGGGTTTAAACACAGTTGGAGTAGGTCTAACAAAGTAACATAAAGTAAATTTGACATGGGCACCAAGCAAATTTGATGCGGCTACAAAGATAATTTGACGGATGTAAATTAAATTTAACGTTTTTACAGAGTAACTCTAACGCGGGCACAGAGCAGGCCTCGAAGTAAGTTTGGCGAAACTACAAAGAAAATTTGGCAGATAAAAATTAAATTCAACTTATTAACACAGCAAATCTAACCCGGGTAAAGAGTAGGCCTAGAACATACAAATCATACTAAACAACGGAAACGAAGTGAATTTAACCTATAACAAATATGCAGAGCAGGTTCATTGCAGACGCAATAGGTTTTGCTTAGAGGAGTGGTATCCGCTCCCTCCGTTCTCCGCCGGAGCTCCAACGCGTAGTTACTGAGGGCTTCTTCTTAGGGCACGACGGTCCGTTGATCCTGCACAGCTCCGTTCACGAAGTTGAAGTAAAAATTCTCAACTAGTGCGCAGGGAGGACTGCGAGCTCGGGATCGGAGATGATTCAGACCTCGCTACTTCTACACTACCTCGTAGAGGCCTGTGTGTTTTCCGAAAGCGATCAATTTTTTTCCGGTGTTCCGTTTCTGTGAGCAGGCATTGCAGGTTGCACGGGGGGCTCAAGAAGGCTCGTTGGGATGCTGCGAGTGCACCACAATCTACTAGCAAGTGTTTCACGCTGATTGCCTCTTGGTGGCAACAGGATCATGGTGGTGCGTCCGGTCCCATGTCGACATCCATTAGGTGGTTGTGAGATATCCACGTGTGTCCCGTGCAGAGACGATTAATGAACACTTGGTCTCTCCTATTAGAAAACCGGGTGTCCCATTCTCCCGCGGATGGTTCAACTGCAAGCATCTTTTGTCCACTTTGTTGCCAAGAGTCGTTCCATCGTGATGTTATACGTGAGTTGATCACTGGGAACCAGTCTCGGTAATGTATAGAGATGAATTGTTCCTGCTGGGTATACATCCGTTCAGCGAGGGAATCTGCGCGTTCGTTTCCTCTTATTCCCGCGTGTCCAGGGATCCAGCAGAACTCGACCGCCTGGCTCGCCTCGGACATTGTGAATATGTTGTGTTGCATTTTTCTAAGGGCAGGGTGATCAAAGTGCAGAGTTTTCAGCTGGGTGAAAACGCTTAGACTATCCGAAAATATAACAGTATTAGGGTGGCGGTCGCTTTTGGCAATGGAGATGGCCAGTTCGAGTGCGTGTAGCTCTGCAGAAAATATAGAGGCCTCGTGGGGTAGGGTGGCCGAACGAGAGGTCCCCTCGCCTATGGCGGCGGCTCCCACTCCGTCCGGTGTTTTCGAGCCGTCAGTGTATGGCGGTGCTCAGAGTACTGTTCATCGAGTAGTCGTGAGAATTCTCGGCGGTACGTGTTGGTTGGGGTTGTTGCTTTGAAATACGTCTGCAGATCTAGGTTGCAACGGGTCTCCAGGGCTGCAATATGAGGTCGCCATGCGAGTTTAGGGTCCCACAGAAGACCGAGGAATTTAATTGATTCCTCGTATACTAGCGAAGTGCTGTTTAGCTTTAGGGCTGGTTTTAGTTGTAAGCCGGGCACGAGTGTAAAGGGAGGCGAGAATCTGAGTCCTTTAAAAAAGCCCCAGTTTCCGACTAGGTTTAGACATTTCTGGAGTTCCTGTTGAATTGTTAAGAGGATGGGGTGCCTGTAGCTTATTTGTTAGTCGTCCACGTATAGTGATGATAGCAGTCTTCCGTCGCGCGGGAGAATGTCTGCTATCTGGTCAATCTTGAGTATAAAAAGAGTGATACTGAGTACGCTTTCTTGGGGGACGCCCATTTCATGCGGATAAGATGGTGATAAGGTGTCGCCGACCTTAATTCTGAAGGTACGATTTAGCAGGAATTGGTGGATATAACGTGGTATGTGGCCTCGCAGCCCATTGCGGTGGAGATCCTTCATGATGCCATGTTTCCGGGTAGTATCGTATGTTTTTTCCAGGTCAAAAAAAATGCATGTCTAATTTTAGATTCCAGTTTTACAAGGTGGTCCGTCGTAGAGGGGCACTTGTGGCTGCCACACTGGATGCTGTTCAGGCCTGCATGCATATCAAGGTAGTCGACGAGGCGCGTATTTATCATTCTTTCCATGATCTTGCTGAGAACGCTGGTAAGAGCGATGGGGCGGCAGTTTCGTGGGCCGCCGTAGAATTTCCAGGGTTTGGGTCTTGGGATAATTATTGATTCCCGCCATTGATCGGGAACGCACGCTGGTGCGCAAAAGAAAAACGCTTACGCGAAACGGACCTCCGCTTCCAATCCTTTAGAACTTATAGTGATATGTACGCACCTTAGCGCGTGCAGATAGCATCGTCGAGATTAGTACAAGGTCAGTGGCTACACGGGCAAATTCAGCTCCGACAGCAACGCAACACAATATTTACAGCTACGCGGTTTAGTTGTATAAATAAAATTTATTTGATTTGAGCCTTATTTCCACCAGAGCCTCAACGTTAATCATAATAGGCTCCCCCGTAGGGCGCGATACAATTTATTTATTTAGGTATGATAAAGACTCGGATGAAACGAAACGAATCGTCGCCTCCAACCCCTCAGAACCTTATGAATATTATGTCCACACGCCAGTGTGCAAAGATAGTATCGTTGAAATTGGTGCAAGATTCACGGCTACTCGGACGAAGTCAGCTCCGACAGCAACGCAACACAATGTTTACAGCTACGCGGTCTATTTGATTTTCAGTTCAATTTATTTATTCAGGCAAGATGAAGACTCAGATAAAACGAATCCCCGCCTCCAACCACTCAGAAATCCATGAATAACATGCACGCGCGACAGTGCGCACAGACAGCATCGTCGAAATTGGTACAAGGTCTATGGCTTCACGGATTAGATAGACTCCAACCGCAATGCGTCACAAGGTTTTATTGCTGCGCAGTCCAGGTCAACCCCAGAAACTGCATATGGTCCGTCCACGCGCGAGCGAGCACAGACTGAAGAAAAAATACCCATTCACAAAATAACAATTTATTATTTGCTTCAATGTTACACCGGAGTCCCAACGCGAAGTTAATGCAGACTCCCCCGTAGGGCGGTCGAAGAGTTGTGAATTAGATGACGCATAGATTAAGAGTTTAAGAGCAGTTTAAACGCAGTCGCAGCAGGTTTAAACGTAGCTGGGGTTGGTCTAAAAGAGTATCTAAGTAGCAAATTAACACAATAAATTTGACACAGGCACCAAGCAAATTTGGTGCGGCTACAAATAAAGTTTAACATGAAAAGAAATTTAACAATTTTAAAAGGGTAATTCAAGCGCGGAGACAGAGTAGGCCTAGTACATACAAATCGTAGTAAATAACGGATATATAGAGTTTATTCTAAAGAAAAATATGAAGAGCAGGTTGATTGCAGTCTTGTGTAGCGGAGTGGTAGCGGCTCCCTCCATTCTCCGCCGGAGCTCCAACGTGTAGTCACAGAGGGCTTCTTTCTTGTGGCACGACGGTCCGGTGATTTTGCACAGCTTTGT
>SDVV010007233.1:0-17917 GCA_016164225.1 Gammarus roeselii
TGCACCAGTTACACACACCTCTCTCTCATTGATTAAGAGGCAATACCGAGCACCAGTTACACACACCTCTCTCTCATTGATTAAGAGGCAATACCATGCACCAGTTACACACACCTCTCTCTCATTGATTAAGAGGCAATACCGTGCACCAGTTACACACACCTCTCTCTCATTGATTAAGAGGCAATACCGTGCACCAGTTACACACACCTCTCTCTCATTGATTAAGAGGCAATACCGTGCACCAGTTACACACACCTCTCGGGCGAAAGTTTGCGTCTGAAGGAATTTTTGGACACATTTATATTCTCGATGCTCAATGGTCATTATAGCATTCTAGAAATATACAAATGCAAACTAGGGTACCAAAGACATAGAATGATCGATAAGAAGACGTAATCGAGTGTGACTCTTATCAACTAGGGTTCCAGAACACTTTGTTGGTATGGTTCTGTGTTCGATCTTTAATCATTGTAATTCCGCTTCAAGTCACAGCATGTATTGTTATAATTTCCTTCCTTGCAGCAACCTTACCGAAATCCGGCAATGTTTTTTTTTGTGCCACTTCAAACTGAACTTCCTAAGGGAGCAGAAAAACAACATCTGTAGAAGTTTTCGTTCATTTGGCGGCATATTAATCATTCGTTGAGCAACGAGGGTTGGAAATGTAATCTAAACACAATGCCATGCGGTGGATGTTCAGTACTTTTATTTAATTTTTATTAACAATGATCATTTGAATTAATTTTGCGACACCATTTTTTTGCAGCCTCTCGCACGTGAAATACTGCAAGCCCAGCATGTTGAGTTCGGCTGCTTCTAACCACTCCAGGATGGCAATGACATTTGCATACACCCTTGCCAAATTGGAGTTTGATTTTCCCATTTGGCTTAACTTCAGAATGTTCGACTGGTCCAAACAATATGCTAACGACTACAACGCAGGTACACATCTCAACCTTGGCCAGTCCAACTCCAGTATGGTCGACGCGACACACTACCGTACTCAGGAAGTTAGACGTCAGAAACATGACCTTGGCCAACCCAACTCCAGTATGGTCGACGCGACACACTACCGTACTCAGGAAGTTAGACGTCAGAAACATGACCTTGGCCAGCCCAACTCTAGTATGGTCGACGCGACACACTACCGTACTCAGGAAGTTAGACGTCAGAAACATGACCTTGGCCAACCCAACTCCAGTAAGGTCGACGCGACACACTAGCGTACTCAGGAAGTTAGACGTCAGAAACATGACCTTGACCAGCCCAACACCAGTATGGTCGACGCGACACACTACCGTACTCAAGAAGTTAGACGTCAGAAACATGACCTTGGCCAACCCAACTCCAGTATGGTCGATGCGTCACACTACCGTACTCAGGAAGTTAGACGTCAGAAACATGACCTTGGCCAGCCCAACACCAGTATGGTCGACGCAACACACTACCGTTCTCAGGAAGTTAGACGTCAAAAACACGGCCTTGGCCAACCAACGACCTTGGCCAACTCAAGTCATGTGTGTTGCATTCCATCCGATCCCGTCTCATCGAGTCATGTATGTTGCATACCATCCGATCCCGTCCCATCAAGTAATGTATGTTGCATGATATCCGATCCCGTCCCATCAAGTCATGCATGTTGCATACCATCCGACCCCGTCCCATCAAGTTATGTATTTTGCATGACATCCGATCCTGTCCCATCAAGTCATGTATGTTGCATATCATCCAGAAGGCGAATCAAAGAGTCGTATTACAATAACTTCGTCGGACAACAAAAGAGGGTCAATGCAGCCAATCTCTTTGAAATTCAAATTGGTCTATCGATTCTGTTTCAGTTCCGACATCAAAACAATACTGAACCCAGCACTGCTCCTGCAGCTGACTGCTTCTGCTTGCCTTTCTAATGCGGGCATTGCCGGCACTGCCCCTGCAGCTGACTGCTTCTGCTTGCCTTTCTAATGCGGGCATTGCCAGCACTGCCCCTGTAGCTGACTGCTTCTGCTTGCATTTCTAATGCAGGCATTGCCAGCACTGCTCCTGCATCTGACTGCTTCTTCTTGCCTTTCTAATGCGGGCATTGCCAGCACTGCCCCTGCAGCTGACTGCTTCTTCTTGCCTTTCCAATGCAGGCATTGCCAGCACTGCTCCTGCAGCTGACTGCTTCTTCTCGCCTTTCCAATGCGGGCATTGCCAGCACTGCCCTTGCAGCTGCCTGCTTCTTCTTGCCTTTCCAATGCAGGCATTGCCAGCACTGCTCCTGCATCTGACTGCTTCTTCTTGCCTTTCTAATGCGGGCATTGCCAGCACTGCCCTTGCAGCTGACTGCTTCTTCTTGCCTTTCCAATACAGGCATTGCGAGCACTGCTCCTGTAGCTGACTGCTTCTGCTTGCCTTTCTAATGCGGGCATTGCCGGCACTGCCCCTGCAGCTGACTGCTTCTTCTTGCCTTTCCAATGCAGGCATTGTCAGCACTGTTCCTGCAGCTGACTGCTTCTTCTTGCCTTTCTAATGCGGGCATTGCCACCACTGCTTCTGCAGCTGACTGCTTCTGCTTGCCTTTCTAATGCGGGCATTGCAAGCACTGCCCCTGCAGCTGAGTGCTTCTTCTTGCCTTTCCAATGCAGGCATTGCCAGCACTGCTCCTGCAGCTGACTGTTTCAGCGTGCCTTCCCAATGCAGGCATTGCCAGCACTGCTCCTGCAGCTGACTGCTTCTGCTTGCCTTTCCAATGCAGGCATTGCCACCACTGCTCCTGCAGCTGACTGATTTTGCTTGCCTTTCCAATACAGGCATTGCCACCACTGCTCCTGCAGCTGACTGCTTCTGCTTGCCTTTCCAATGCAGGCATTGCCACCACTGCTCCTGCAGTTGACTGCTTCTGCTTGCCTTTCCAATGAAGGCATTGCCACCACTGCTCCTGCAGCTGACTGCTTCTGCTTGCCTTTCCAACGCAGGCATTGCCACCACTGCTCCTGCAGTTGACTGTTTTTGCTTGCCTTTCCAATGAAGGCATTGCCACCACTGCTCCTGCAGCTGACTGCTTCTGCTTGCCTTTCCAATGCAGGCATTGCCACCACTGCTTCTGCTTGCCTTTCCAATGCATGCATTGTCAGCACTGCTCCTGCAGCTGACTGCTTCTTCTTGCCTTTCCAATGCAGGCATTGCCAGTACTGCTCCTGCATCTGACTGCTTCTTCTTGCCTTCTCAATGCAGGCATTGTCAGCACTGCTGCTGCAGCTGACTGCTTTTGCTTGCCTTTTCAATGCAGGCATTGCCACCACTGCTTCTTCTTGCCTTTCCAATGAAGGCATTGCCACCACTGATCCTGCAGCTGACTGCTTCTGCTTGCCTTTCCAATGCAGGCATTGCCATCACTGCTCCTGCAGCTGACTGCTTCTTCTTGCCTTTTCAATGCAGGCATTGCCACCACTGCTTCTTCTTGCCTTTCCAATGAAGGCATTGCCACCACTGCTCCTGCAGCTGACTGCTTCTGCTTGCCTTTCCAATGCAGGCATTGCCATCACTGCTCCTGCAGCTGACTGCTTCTTCTTGCCTTTCCAATGCAGGCATTGCCAGCACTGCTCCCGCAGCTGACTGCTTCTTCTTGCATTTCCAATGCAGGCATTGCCAGCACTGCTTCTGCAGCTGAATGCTTCTTCTTGCCTTTCTAATGCAGGCATTGTCAGCACTGCTTCTGCAGCTGAATGCTTCTTCTTGCCTTTCCAATGCAGGCATTGCCAGCACTGCTCCTGCATCTGACTGCTTCTTCTTGCCTTTCTAATGCGGGCATTTTATACAGTCATAGTAGTATCAGCTCGACTGGCATTTGCATACGGCACTTGCCGTCAATACGGGCCGCCCGTCAGATTACGGGCGTCAATTGACAGGCGGTCACTGTCAAAACGAGCAGCATTGGGCCACCCGTCCATTTTCGGGCGTCAATTGACAGTTGGCCTCTGTCAATACGCGAATGAATAGGACACCCGTCAATTAAAAATAATTATACCGGTAATTAAATGAGGCCAACTACATTAAAATGTAACAATAACTGTCGCTCTGTTGGCTTCTTGAAATAGTCTAGATGAGAACTATCGTCTGCAGCCACTTTTGTATAGACATGTATGTATAGACCTACGACCGTTAGGAGGGTGGCTAAGTTAGGCTGGTACACGTGACACGACCGCCATGTCCAGGCCGGGGCTCGAACTCGCGACATGCAGCACCAGAGGCTGACTCTGCAGTCGGATACGCTAACCATTTGGCCCCGGCGGCCACCTATGACCGGTTGTAATTAGTGCAGTACATTACTGGGAGGAGATAACTATAGCGAGCACCTGCAGCTTGGGATTACTTACTCCGACTCCCTTGATAGGATTATTTGTGCATTCTTTTTGGAATTCACAAATCGAATAGATTAAATGATGACTTACATGTTTATACAGTGATAACATATTATAGATGGTTCCTTGAAGGGAGATTATATTGAACATTCACAATAATAAGCCATCGCTATCTTGACATCCTACTCATGCCACTCACAGAGTTCCTTCTAATATCTGGTAACAAAATCCCGTTCATCAGGAAGTGGGGTTCAAAGCTTTGTCACAAAGGATGAACACATCAAGGAAACGTATCCACTCTACCTGAACTCTGGAAATGCGACCATTTAAAGGAGTACGATCGATGTAAACGATTCTTCCAGAGCATCACTTCACAGTGCATGCTAGCATCAAATGCGAGGATGAGGCGTGATAAAAGACTGCAGTCTCAGCAAGGAGCTTGGTACACCTCCCATCAAAAAGACTGCAGTCTCTTCAAAGAGCTTGGTACACCTCCCATCAAAAAGACTGCAGTCTCTTCAAGGAGCTTGGTACACCTCCCATCAAAAAGACTGCAGTCTCTTCAAGGAGCTTGGTACACCTCCCATCAAAAAGACTGCAGTCTCTTCAAGGAGTTTGGTACACCTCCCATCAAAAAGACTGCAGTCTCTTCAAGGAGCTTGGTACACCTCCCATCAAAAAGACTGCAGGCTCAGCAAGGAGCTTGGTACACCTCCTATCAAAAAGACTGCAGGCTCAGCAAGGAGCTTGGTACACCTCCCATCAAAATGGAAGGCAACTGAAGTTTTAAGGAAGGTGGCGAATGTGGCGACCAAAGTGAACAAGAACACTATTTTCTTCTACTGCTCTCATCCGATTGTGTACTAGAATAGGCTGGTGTTGGATGTGGTGAGACACGCATGCGCAGAACAGCAACAACTTTTATTGATATATTGAAATACTGTACAAACCTTAACTCTGGTGGTTAACAGCGACTTGTTTGCTATCAACGTAAGCCATCAAATGCTTGCATACTCAAATATATAACAAATAAGACATCACGTGGCACTATACTTCAGAAGTTCAGAAGATGATTATTGGCATTATCAATTTAGCTTTGAACACATCATGCGCAGGAATTAGGGTGGTCTGTTATAAACAGGATGTTAGCACTCATCGTGGGTTTATTGAACAATATTGCAGCTGAAACTTCAGGAATGATCAGAACAACGAAGGTATTAATATTCAGAAACTGTTTGGTGCCCTAATTTGCGAACTCTAGCAATGTTCACTTTATAAGTTGCACTTGGATCTGCTGCTGTGTTGCCTGTTGGGCTCCACGTTGCATCCGAACCTGCTCATCAAAAAGAAGTGAAAGTATTTTGCCACAGCGGGAATAATTCCACCCCGTTGCGGTAGTTTTTCACCACAACCAGGCTGCTTAAGCATCTGGCCGAGTACAACAAACCTCAACTGCATAACAATCATCAGGTGGCATGAGTTCATCAAAGAATAGAACAATAGAGCATGAGAGAGGATCTTTCAATCGTCTACTCTCACTCCATGACAGCCCATATAGTGTAGTTCATAGAGCAATAGAGCATCACAGCTAATAGTGAGTACCTCACAATTGTCTACTCTCACCCCATGTCACCCCATCTGGTGCAGTGCATGACAATAGAGCATCACAGTCAATAGTGAGTACCTCACAATTGTCTACTCTCACCCCATGTCGCCCATCTGGTGCAGCGCATGACAATAGAGCATCACAGCCAATAGTGAGTACCTCACAATTGTCTACTCTCACCCCATGTCACCCCATCTGGTGCAGCGCATGACAATAGAGCATCACAGCCAATAGTGAGTACCTCACAACTGTCTACTCTCACCCCATGTCACCCCATCTGGTGCAGCGCATGACAATAGAGCATCACAGTCAATAGTGAGTACCTCACAATTGTCTACTCTCACCCCATGTCACCCCATCTGGTGCAGTGCATGACAATAGAGCATCACAGCCAATAGTGAGTACCTCACAACTGTCTACTCTCACCCCATGTCGCCCCATCTACAATGTATAATACAAGCAAGAAATTGTACTTTTACCTTCTACTTTGATCACCAATGGTTACGGATTTTTCAATCTGGAATCCCATTTCCCTTTCAAAACGATCATGTTGAATAGAATATGAGGCGATTTTTTCAAAAATGCGCATTAAATCGGTAAAATGATGATGCAGGCGGTACGATGAAACTGAAACCGTTTCAGCCGAACAGGTCTAGATCGCACATCTGCTAAACTGTGAACTAAATTCTCTGGCATTGAGAACTTGATTGAGTTAATAATAAAAGTCATTGCAAATGCACATTTATTCGATTAGGTGGTCTAAATCCTTCATAGTTGCAATGTATGGAGTAATTCAATTCGAAGAGTCTAATGAAGCTGCGTGTGCTGCGCCATCTTGCAAGCCTGCAGCGGACGTTGGATTTTCTTTGTTGTTTTCAGTTATTGCAATTATTCACCAATATTAAAGCCCCAGAAATGAGATTCAAATAGATGACAAGCAAAAAAAACATGGTGGTAGTTTCAGGGATGATATTATAACCATCTGGAATGGTCGTAAAACGTGTGCTCGTTTGTGTCAGCAGTGAGTACTACACTACAAAGGTGCAGTTTGCATCCTTTACACCATGGTTCAATGAGCCTATCCATCTCCTCCCACGTACATAACAATGCTGTTAGTGTACTATTGAAACAAAAATACGCTGTTAAATCCTGTTGTACTTTAAAAAGTAAGCATTTTGCATGAGTTTCTTCAAGGTCATGAATGAGTAATTCATAGATTCTCTTAAACCGACCGATAACGGTTAAAAATTTCCCGTGATTTTTGCAGAAGAAAATCCATCGCTTGGTCGTTATTGCCAGCAGTCGGTGAGCGATAGAACGGCGCCGTTTGAAATCGTAAGCAAAATTTGTGTTCTGTGAAATATTCGATTCGCTGCTGGGTGACGCGCATTAGAACAGAGTATCGAAGCCAGGTCTGGGAGTCCGGCAATCATCTACTCTCCAAAGAGTATCAGGAGCCCAGTTATCTACCCGGGTCCAGAGTCCCATCTGTCAAAACACATCATTATCGGTCTGTTTACAACGGCTCATCAACAAAGCGAGCATAGTCTGAAGGTCAGCTATAGTGAGGTAGGTTGAGCAACAACAAGGCTGAACACTGTTCAGCAAACTTTGCGCAAGATTTTTAACAACTTGTCGTTTTTTATATTGATTGAGAAAAGGCATGGGATTTAATGCATAATATTCATTCATGAGCTCCTGAGCAAGTACTGGAACTTGCATTGTCTATGGAAGTGATATGAAACAGAGGTAATAAGCTTGTTTGTTGCGTAGCCGTGATACCAAACTTATGATCAGCCGATAGGGGTTTAAACCATGTTCACGTTCCTGAGTCTTGAGGTGTCAGTGTGAAATTATCGCACAGTAGGGGAAGAAAATTCATATTCGATTCAAGATTTGCATAAATTTAAATGAACATTTTTCATTATAGATTTTAATTTAGTACTGACACGAATGCCAGAAGATAACTTATGTCATACACCATCTCTGCAAGCTGAGTCCCTCGTACGGTTAAAATGAGCGATTTTGTTAATAATAGCAACTATTAAAAGCCTGACTGCAATGCATTCTGGGAAAACAATCTCTCAGTAAACTCATCTTATTGTCTTACATCATTAGGTAAGACCTTGTCAATATCAATTAAACGGAAAAATTATTTTTTGATCCAATGCAATTTTGGATGTTTCATGAGTGAGATACTTTTTGGTATCCAACAATGACATCTGTGAACTCACCATTGCGCTTGCAAAATTATTTGTAATCATCATGGGTTAAGATTATTTTAATTGTCAGGTCAATTAGAGCAAATAAATGCTATTGAGCCTTAGTGTTTGCTCCATGGAAAATCATGAGTGCAATCATAGGCTTAATCCCAGTCAACTCGCTTCGGATGCTCCAACATGCTATGCTAGGCCACGGTCATCTGATAACTTACATGTTATTTAGCCTTAGTGTTTGCTCCATGAGAGACCATGAGTGCAATCATAGGCTTAATCCCAGTCAACTTGCTTCGGATGCTCCAACATGCTATGCTAGGCCACGGTCATCTGATAACTTACATGTTATTGAGCCTTAGTGTTTGCTCCATGAGAGACCATGAGTGCAATCATAGGCCTAATCCCAGTCAACTTGCTGCGTATGCTTCAACATGCAATGCCAGGCCACGGTCATCTGATAACTTCAAATAATTGGCTCAGAACTTCAATTCACCCGAGTTGGTGTCATATCACCGAAATGGCCATCCCATTAGTATGAAAATGCATAACGTCAAGTCCAATTAAAATAGACTGGCTCAGATGCCAATATTAAACAATATTACCCGATATAATGCGATGGCATTGAAACGCAGCTGATTTAGGAAGCGCTGGATTCAGCAAACTGAAGTGTTAGACATACTTAGACAGAAACTCGAGGATTCAACTCGGTAGAAATAACAAAAGAATAACAGTCCAAATCTTGGTTTTGTTAGGAATCTTCTATACGAAATAGAGCGTTTGAACCCCATTTCGATTGAAGAATGTCGTTATGAGACAATATAATACCTTACTGGCCCAAGGGTCAAGTGATCGAGTGATTGCTCTTCCTTTCCAATCTTCTGCGATGACTAGAGATAGTTTATAAGTGTAAGAAGACAACAACAGGTCTTTTGGACATATTTGGTTGCCCTTTGATGGCAAAAGAGTATTTGTTCTGAAGTAGAACGTCTAGGAGTGCTAGGAGTGTCTAGGAGTGTCATTTCGGATTTGAAAACATCAAGAGAGGGAACGATTCAGCTATTTAACAGTGATTCGTGTAGAATTCATCGAGTCTTGACTTAAACGTTTCGATTGCATTGCTGTTTACAGCCTCTGCTGGAAGTTTGTTCCATTCTTCGACAACTTAATACGTGAAGAAATTGCGCGAGATGTCGAGAGTTAACGCTACCCAACGATTTTGTATCCATTATTCATAGTCCCTCCGCTTGCATCTAGAGTGAAAATGCTCGCTCGGTCGACGTTTCAATTGCCCTTCGTAATCATCCACACCTCGATCATGTCACCTCTAACTTGACGCTTAAAATTGAGTTCAAGTAGTCTGTCTTCGTACGATTTATTTCGCAGCGAAGGGATAAGTTTGGTAGTTCTACGTTGACCCTGCTCTTATTTATTAACTTATTATATAAGATCTGGTGACTAGAATTGAACGGAATACTCGAGATGCGGTCTAACAAATGCATTGTATAACTTGAGAATACTGCGTCTGTTTTTGTACGAGATAGTGCGGTAAATCATACCTAGCATTGTGTTGCTTTTTTTGGTAGTATCGTCACATTGCTTGCTGCGTTTTAAGTCGTTACTAATGATGACGCCTATACCTTTCTCTTTGGTAACAGAAATCAGTTTCTTTCCAGACATTGAATATTCGCGCATGTGGCTGTAAGGTCATATGTGCATAACTTTACCTTTGTCTACATTGAATTTCATTCGCCACTCTTCTGACCAATCAACAATTTTGTTCAAGTTTTATTGAATCTGCTGACGGCTTGCAGTTTTACTCATATTATAGTATTGGCTGCAAACTTGCTAATGTTCGAAAACACGATTCTATCGAGATCGTCTATGAATATTATGAAGAGAGCTGGCCCTAGCACGGATTCTTGAGGCACGCCGCTTGCAACATTACCTTAAGAGGGAGAGGCTCCGTTAAGTACAACTCGCTGCCCCCTGTCCATAAACCAACATTTTATCAAGTTATTAAGCTTGCCTCGAATACTGATGTCGATTGAAGATTTTGTGTCGTGAATTTCAATCATGTTCTCGAAAAAAAAATCGGAGTTCGTAATACAGGAACGATTGTGTCAAAAGCCATGCAGAGAGTCGCCTATCAAATCGCCTATTCTAAGAATTCTGTAATTCTATCCGTTATCAAATTTTTCATCAATTTGGCAATGACTGAAGTGAGAGTAATTGGTCGGTAATTGCAGGGACAATTTTTGTCTCCTATTTTTCTGAATTGGAGTAACGTTGTCCTCTTTCCAATGAGAGAGGCAAGTGTCATTAGTGAAACATTGGGTGAAATGTTTGATAACTGTTCGGCGATTTCGTTTTCAATCTTGGTGGAGGCCTCTAAACAGGTTTGATACGTTAAAATAAATGTCTCAAAATGTTCACGACAATAACTTACTGACCTTAATTCATAGGTACTGCAATAAACTTTTTGTAATGAAAATCTTGAAAAATCCATCGTGACATCGACTTTCCAACGTCACGTAACTACTCGGCCGCGCACGAGCACTTAGCCCATTCCTATTTCCCAGTACGCCTCTTTGGTACAAGACAATCATTTCTCCAGTCATTCGAAGGCTGCTCTAATCACCTCCTATTACATAATTCTCTGAAACCACGGCCGCACCTTTAAACCGATTTACAATTATATTTACTTGGTCTCAGTTAAGGGAAACTCACACGGACAAATAATTGAAATGTACGACACTGTCTTGTGTGGGACTTTGTCTTGTGTAAGACACTGTTTCGTGTACGACACTGCCTTGTGAACGACACTGCCTTGATTGCGACACTGTGACCCGTTGTGCGACACTGTGATCAAACTGCACGACACTGTTTGTATTGTACAACACTGTGTCCAAGCTATACGACACTATCAGTGTTGCATGACACTGTGTTCAAGCCGCACGACTCTATCTGTGTTGTGAGACACCGTGACATGTTGTACGAAACGGTGTACCCATTGCACGACCCTCTATACACCTGGCACGGTACTATGCATGTGTGTTGCCAACATCTCAATACTACCGCAGTCATCATATTTATAAATCTGCGTTCAACAGCTGTAACATTTTCTTTCCAGCGTTGTCCCGTAATTTAGTCCACCAAAACGTTGAACTAAGTTTCGTTAACAGCTTTGTTCCGCAATCAAGTCCAAAGAAACATTGAACTTTTATCACTCGAGAAACTTATCCGTTTTTCGCACGTTGTTCCCTGATAAATGCAACGGATTGCTGGGGTTCTTGAATTTGCACAGTTTCTGGCTTAAAAGGTAATGGGACGGTCAACAATCAAAATACCGTTGCCGCGCAACGGCCATCGCAACAGAGCATGTTTGCTAACGCGGCGATACTTGCAATAAAAGAAATATAGTTGTGATAAGGGTTTCAGTCCACACTTCCACCAGCGTTCCTATCACCGATGACGCATCATCGATTGCAGAGGAGTAATAGTTATCATCCCCTGTCTAAATCACAATCCGTTTAATTGAGTGACACTCCACAGCACTGCACCAATAATAAGCCGCTGAGATGTATGTGTAAAAACCTGAAACGAGCCTTGAATGTATGCCACTTTACATCTCATCCATCCAATCATCGCAGCTGACATTGAATGTGGGTTAACTACATCTATGTTCAGGTAGAGATATTGTTAAGACATTCTTGTAGAAGCCGCTCTACATCTCAGCTGTTCTATTATCGCACCTGACCTAAAGATCGACTTAACTACACGCCAGTCTCGTTAAGAATACTATTACAAGAGTTTTGTATTTAGGCTACTTTGCACTTGAACCGTTGATTGGCTCCCTTCCCACAGAAGCGTAGTCTTAGGACCAGTTGCTACTGAGTTGTTGACAGGGACCTGCGTCCCTGGCGACTGAGCAGACAAGTACGCGGGAAGCCTCGATCCCCTACCCCCTTCTCCCGTCATCCTACTCCGCCTATGGCATCACCTTCATCTCCCCACACCCTCTACCCTCACCACAACTTACGCCCTCCCCCCCTCCCCACCACCATCACAACGGTGATAGTGGCTCACTGAACAGCAAAATAAGAAGGCTGGAGAGTCGAGCACTGCTGAATTGGCGACAGAGAACTGGTATTGGTTTTGTGAAAAGCGTAAGTTAAGATTATTAATGTTTTTGTGAGCGTTGCATGAAAAATGAATACGCCTGACAGAAACATTAACTTTTATTTCAGTGTATTGAAGGAAATGAAATATTTATTTCCGTTTCAATTAATCTTTTGTAGTCAAATTCAGTTTATAAAGACGGAAAGTTAGTGACCACAGTGTTCCGATTCGAGACAATTCCTTTGTGGAACAACAATTACTGTTCCTTCAAGAGCTATGCAATTTTTGTGACAACGATTTTCATTGATATTTCGAATGTCAAAAATATTATGAAAATTGATCAAACAAAAGATGATGAATAGATTGTCCCGTAAACAAATTTATTTTTCAGATTTTCATTTTGTCCATCAAGCGCCAATAACGAAATAAAAATTTATCTCGAACATTTTAGGTTACAGACGATATTAACAATTGAACACCTTCACCCTTCGGATTGAATCTTTGGTCCCTTACTGTATAAAAAAATGCCGTTTGAACTAACAATTATACGATAAAAACAAACAGTAATAACAATATAAATTGAGACTTGTAAATTCTACGGTTCCATCATGGTAGGGAACTGCAGCCGTAATGCCAGCAAGCCCTCCACGTTTTTGTGAATACTAAAACACTTTCAAATATATCTATGTGCCAATACATATCACTGTCTAGCAACGTTGCTTGATTTTAGTAAAATTTCTACGGTTTCTATCGTAACGTGGAAGCAAGACTGTATCGCTGAAGGCGTTCCTATTTCAACTAAAACTATACCTAGGTCATTAAAACAGCGGCTTTTGAAAAAGACTCTGATCCCTGCTACTCAGTCAGGCATTTAGTTTATGTTGATTACTTTCTACACTGCGAGAAATTCGTTCAAGTTTGAAGTTGGCGAGTTTTCCTTTGAGCTGATGTAACTACGACGCCACGAGACGAGTTTCTCTTTGAGATGATGTGACTGCGACGCTGCGAGGCGAGTTTCCCTCTTAGATGATGTGACTGCGCTGCCCCACTCTACGCAAGGTGGAGTGAGCAACACACCAGCTGATCGAAAGGAAACATTGTGAGGTGACACTGAGGCGACTGAAGACAACATACAGTTAGAAGCAGGGTTGGTGATTCTTTTGATTTTTATTGATTTGTTTATTTCGTTCTTTTTTTCGTTTATTTTTTGTTTCACGATTTTATTTTTACAATTTTCTGATGCTGATAGCAATTATAAGTAAAGTAATCATGGAAATATGACTATTATTCATAATAAGGAACCTGAAAATAAACTAAACACTGTTTACTTTATTATGTTTTCATCAAAACTTTGATTATTCACTTTTTGGTGCATTAGTAAAAAACTGACAACGTTGGGATTTTTTTACTTTTCAACCTGCATCTCCTCCCTGGTGTTCCATTCCACATCGATGAATTTGGATTAGCTAGATAGTAGAGACCCCGAACCTTAATTCTATGATTTTTTTTTCTATTTCTTGTTCGTTGATTATTGACGAGTTTTTGTAAAAAGTCCCTTTTAGCGAATGAATCGTACATTTATTACATTATAAGGTTTGACTTTCTTATCTCTGATCCTATCACCCTAATGATCTAATGACGTACTAAATAATGGGTAATGATGCACGAAGAATAAAGATTAATAATTAGCTTATGCCAAATTTAAGCAATTACCAATTTTCACAGAATTTTTGTTGATTTTTTTAAATGTATATTTAATTAAGCATATTCAAACCCCTACATGAATAATGTAAGCCTAGTGAAGCATTTAAGGTCCTGTTGATTCACAATGACTTGAAGAGAGCACAGAAACTTTTAGAGGCAACACACAATGTGAAAAGAAAAAAAATTAAGAACATCATATAAATAAAAATCGTCTTTCGCACAAAATGATAGCTTATCACTTGATTTTTTTTCCATTGATTTAATTAGTGCCAACCCTGGTTAGAAGAGAGGTGACTGAAGACGACATACATGTAGAAGTGAGGTGACTGACGACAATATACAATTAAAAGTGAGGTTAGAAGTGAGGTGACTGAAGACAACAAACAGTTAGAAGTGAGATGACTGAAGATGATATACAATTAGATGTGAGGTGACAAGATAATAAAAATACAATAAGAGGTGAGCTGACTTAAGTCAATAGTCAATCATAGGTGCCGTGCTCGAAGACAATATAAAATTTGAGGTGAGGTACCAGAAGATAACATAAAATCACAAGTGAGGTGACTAGAAACATTATCCAATTAGAGGCGAAGTGGTAGGAGGCCATATAGAAATAGAGATGAGGTGACTGCAGACAATATATACAATGTGAGGGAAGGTGACTGAAGACAATATACAATGTCAGGGAAGGTGACTGAAGACAATATACAATGTGAGGGAAGGTGACTGAAGACAATATACAATGTGAGAGAAGTTGACTGAAGACAATATACAATGTGAGGGAAGTTGACTGAAGACAATATACAATGTGAGGGAAGTTGACTGAAGATAATATACAATGTGAGGGAAGTTGACTGAAGACAATATATAATGTGAGGGAATGTGACTGAATACAATATACAATGTAAGAGAGGGTGACTAAAAACAATATACATTAGGTGTGAGGGGATTGAAGAAGATATACAATTAGAGCGGTTTCATTCTGAAAATCATTTCTAGGAAATTTAAAGTCGAAGAAGTAAACGACAACAAAAGCCATCACGTTGCATCGTAATCAAGGGTCAGTGTTTCTTGAACTGTTAAAAAATCCAATCCAATTTTGGATTTATTATGTTACCACGACCAAATTAAATAAAATCATCATTCAACTCAAAGTATTGACCGTCAAGAAGGTTTCTGTACACTTTATCGTGCAATAAATCTCACAGATTTCTTCACGCAATTTATGTGCCCATTACCATCTAACACATCAGGGACCTCGTACGAAGTACTTAGTTTCCGGTTGGGATCTTTCACAGGTCAAACCATTGTTCCGAGTATCATTGTAGCCAGCTAGTAACATGTTATTTGAACAGTTACCACGCATAGACATTGGTTTCCTGTGATTCAGGCGTCGTATCAGCTACCGAGCCCAACATAGGGGCCGACTATCAAGTGAGCCGAACTTACTTCAATTCCGCTCACTATTATTTGACTCAAAATTGACCTCTGAACACTATGATATGATACACAGACATAAAACACTTATTACCGGTAACACAATACATTAACTTGTAGCTTCTATGAAAAGGATCCCCATGTTGCTCACAACATGTGCACTGAGCATCCCTTTCAGTTGACAATACAAAGGATCATCAGGTAAAATTGAAAGGGGCCTGTTTGGGTCACGGGATATAGCAGGCCCTCACCGCAGGCGTAGCTGTGATCATGCTATGCTATCCCGTACACTCAGTTAGATAACCTTTGCCAATAAGCGACCTTTAGAGTTTTTCTACGTTTGTCTACTAGTCTGTGTCAGTTTTATCTATGATATCTTTCCCGCTAACTCTTTCAGGCCTGTATCTTTAAAAACTGTCTGAGCAGGTTACTGACGGACTGAACGGAACATTTATGCTTGCGATATAGCTGGTCATACAAGCAATCACCTTGTAACTGTATATAAAAACAATCACATTGTAGCTGGCTATACAAGCAATCACCTTGTAGCTGGCTATACTTACAATCACCTTGTTGCTGGCTATACAAACAATCACCTTGTATCTGGCTATACAAGCAATCACATTGTAGCTGGTTATACAAGCAGTCACCTTGTAACTGGCTATACGAGCAATCACCTTGTATCTGGATATACAACCAATCACCTTGTAGCTGGCTATAAGCAATCACCTTGTAACTGGCTATACAAGCAGTCACCTTGTTGCTGGCTATACAAACAATCACCTTGTAGCTGGCCATACAAGCAATCACCTTGTTGCTGGCTATACAATCAATCACCTTGTATCTGGCTATACAAGCAATCATCTTGTAGCTGGCTATACAAGCAATCACCTTGTTGCTAGCTATACAATCAATTACCTATGAAGCTGGCTATACAAGCAATCACCTTGTTGCTAGCTATACAATCAATTACCTATGAAGCTGGCTATACAAGCAATCACCTTGTATGTGACTATGCAAGCAATCATCTCGTAGCTGGCTATACAAGCAATCACTTTGTTGCTGGCTATATAATCAAGCACTTATGAAGCTGGCTGCACAAGCAATCACCTTGGATCTGGCTACACAAGCAATCACCTTGTATCTGGCTATACAAGCAATCACCTTGTAGCTGGCTATAAGCAATCACCTTGTAACTGGCTATACAAGCAGTCACCTTGTTGCTGGCTATACAAGCAATCACCTTGTAGCTGGCTATACAAGCAATCACCTTGTATCTGGCTATACAAGCAATCACCTTGTATCTGGCTATACAAGCAATCACCTTGTATCTGGCTATACAAGCAATCACCTTGTAGCTGGCTATAAGCAATCACCTTGTAGCTGGCTATACAAGCAATCACCTTGTAGCTGGCTGTAAGCAATCACCTTGCAGCTGGCTATAAGCAATCACATTGTAGCTGGCTATACGAGCAATCACCTTGTAGCTGGCTATACAAGCAATCACCTTGTAGCTGGCTATAAGCAATCACCTTGTAGCTGGCTATACAAGCAATCACCTTGTAGCTGGCTATACAAGCAATCACCCTGTAGCTGGATGTACAAGCAATCACCTTGAAGCTGGCTATACAAGCAATCACCTTAAAGCTGGCTATAAGCAATCACCTTGTAGTTGGCTATCACGACTCGTTTTCAAATAACTTTTTTGTAGCCAAATATAAAGCAAAATATAGATACAAAAATTAGAATCCTCCCTATCGGTGAACACATTCACAATCTGCCCCTGCCAGCGCCAGCAGGCCATCTACAAAATGGCTTGCTGTCGCTGGCGGCGTCTGAAACTCATCCCCAGCGAAGGTCCTACTAACGTCGGCGTAGCACGGCCTCGGCGTGGACGCGGCCTAAGGGCGGTCAGGGCCTCTGACCCACGCACTAAACGCCAGTCAACAGAGCCACAACACAAATCCACCGTTTTTCCCCTAATGGAAAGTGAACAAACTCCGGCGTTTCTTTCCCTTCTCCTTCTCCAAGTAGGTGTCATAACATCCAGCCCTGGTCACAACGCTTACCTACGTCCCACCTGCGGCTGCCCCTACATGCATTGTGTTAGAACTATTCAGTGTAGATGGGAGGCACGGACACTACGCATAACAACACTCTTGTGTCCCCAAATATTTAAATATATCACATGGGTGGCAACGAAGATTCTGTCAGCCAACACACAACATTGATATAGACCTCAACAATAACAATAACCGTCTCCCTATCTCGTCTAAGCGGTTCCTCTCACATGCGTCCGTAGACTCTTTAGGTCCGCCAGCGGGTCTTCGACTCGCGGCGAGACCCGTCACCGCGGGTGTCCAGTTCTACACCCGCCTCCCCATCTCACCTACCCCCACTACCACCAACCCCAAACGCCACATCCTACACCACCACAGCAACCTCTAACCTTGGTCGGTGATCTGAATATATTAGCAATGAACACAAAC
>SDVV010007234.1:0-17916 GCA_016164225.1 Gammarus roeselii
TAGAGAGAACAATGCAGCAGCTGCAACTAAGCAGTGTTTGTATGGAAATCTATTAATATCGTACATGATTGATCGAAGGCAATCAACCTTGAAAAATAATTGTATGTGTACTTATCTCGCTCGTACATTTAATTTGAGTGATGCTCAAGCCAAGGAACTTTTCAGAACAGTCGAACAATGACTAAATGAAGTGCACTTTGAATCATCCCCGTAATTCAAATTATTTAATGATCATGTAACAAAAGAAGTAAACTTATATCGTCCTCATGATATTGGATTATTTTGTCAGCTGTTGAACTACTTCCGAATGAAGTTAACAGTTATCAAGTCATCCCGATTGAAGCATTTTGACGCTCGATTATTTAATACATTTGTTCCCCCCAAGACAGCGAACGCAGTTAGTTTATCTTGCGGAAACAGAATATGAGTTTTTATAATTACAGAAAGTGTTGTTTATTGCACCCAGAAAATAAATAGCCAAATTCATTGCAGAACCAAACTCGACTAATTCATCATGCATCGTATTATTGTGTTACATTATACTCTGATCCATCAAGCCATGCATCTTGTCTTATATTTGACAACATGGAAAGATTATATTGCGTTTCAACTAAATAGTCATTGATTTTGTTAAATTGGGTATTTCTTGCTTCCTACTCGTTGTCGTTGCATAGGAAATAACTGTTCGTGCGAATATACGTCTGAAGAAGTTCAAGCATTACAACACTCTTTATATGTCACTATGAATCACTTCCATCATAGAAATCATTATCGTCTCTGGGCTTTTGTTTTCTTTGCCATTATAAACGACAACCTCACAGCATCTCATGGTCATAACGAAACTTAGAAATGCGATGATATTTTTTTTTCATATGATAATCAAACAGTTGGTCGTATAGTTGGTTAAATAGACGGATTCAGCAACAGTTATTTACAAGGGCCAATAAAAACAGCAGCAATGATCACTTCTCAAAGCGTCGTGTCGGGATCCAGTTTCTCTCTTTCGATGCCTTTCCCCATTTCAAGTTGCCCCCTGCGTGCAACTGCATTTCCTGTATCCTAGTATCCTCAGCCTGGCACCTGCAATCACATTTGCAAATTTGAGTTGCCTTGTTGTTGCGCTTTGGTCTCTCTGCGTAACCGAGACCTGACACGCTGCCTCGGGATCGACAGTGTTGGCATTGTTGGAGGAGACAACGTAACTTAGGGGAGGAAAATATCGTCCATAATCTGAGGCAACAGAAGCCGCCTGCGTGAGGTCGGGTGAGGATACTGACCTCCGAGCTTCCTATCGCCATGTCACGGAGTTAGTTGTGCTGAGAGTAACTATCGCTAAATAGTGCAAGGGAAATAGTGCAAGGAAACAAACAATAGCAAGAAGGCCCGATCAATTAACGCGACCCAAGTAACCTAATTAAGGATACTTTTTTATACCTGCTGAAGGATTAAAAAGAAGCTTGGCTTAGCGTGCCCTGGCGCTGCTGGAAGTAGGAACTGTAGAGAACAGAATGTTTTGAATTACAGAGGTTTCCGGTGAGTATCTGGAGCTGTTTTTGCGAGCAAGATTATAGAGGATTAAATTTACGTCATATTGTTTGAGTGGACGTAACCTTAGCGTTCCACGATTTTGCCATATCAAGTCTTTTTTTGTTGATAAAAATACATTGATCGGTGCATGTTTTCCTAATTACAGAACCTGATTGTGATTCCAGATCGTTTTTTGTGATTATAATCAGACTTCTGTATGGATATCATATCAGGATTGGTTATTATAGTACGTTGATTTTTCCCACCAAAAGCCTACAAACCAGGAACAAATTAATGAGTTAATAATTAAATCATAAAAAAAATCCAATGAAATGTCTCACTCTTGCCTATTTTCACGTCCACCCACAGGATGGTCCTGAGGTGTCCGCCCAGTGCACCAGCGCTGTTCTAGGGCGGTGGACGGTACAGGGCGGCTAAATACCTTCGCAAGTAAGCAATTTATGCAGCTGTAAACTGTTACCAATAGTGATTGTAAACTTTTATCTGCATTAATTCGTGGATATAACGAATAAGTAACGTAACTACATTAGGTTAAAGAACGAATGTAGCACTTAACGAATCATCAACGGCAGCTGCTGTAGCGAGCAGCAACGTCAACGGCAGCGTCTGAAGCGCGCAGCAACGTCAACGGCAGCTGATGTAGCGCACAGCAACGTCAACAGCAGCTGCTGTAGCGCACAGCAACGTCAGCAACAGCTGCTGTAACGTGCGGCAACGCCAACTGCCGCTGCTGAAGCGCACCGTAACGTTAACGGCAGCTGCTGTAGCGCGCTGCAACGTCAACGGCAGCTGCTACAAAGCGCAGCAACTTCAACGGTAGCTACTAAAACGCGCAGCAACGTCAACGGCAGCTGCTACAGCGCGCAGCAACGTCATTTAATGGACGAGGTTAGCATCAATACAACAGAAAATATACGGAAATGATCAATTGAATTGAAAGATGCTATGCATATTATTTATTTCGGGAAAAAAATGTGATATTGCCATCGGTTGAATACAAATCGTTAATGCGTAAATGGGCAGGACACGATCGAGAAGAAAAATAATTGAATTCAAACGTACCATCATGATACTATTTTCTATTCCTACTTCCTTTGGCACCTCAACCGCCGGTGAACGTGTCACCGGCGGTCAAGTCAGTCGGCCGCCGAATGGCGTCTGGCAGCCAACCACTCAGCGTTTTGTATCGGTGCTGGCGGAGCACATTGGCTAAGTTTTCCAGTCCAATTGGAATATGAACAATTACTTGTGTTGGTCGAAAAAACTATTCAATTGCTTTTGGACGAATGACATTAAAGGAAAATAAATATATTGAAGAACAAAGCTGAATCCAGGGTTTCCATTTCAGCTATTCAGCTTCCAACCGCCTGACCCTCTGACCTTCGGACAAAATGAACAAGAAATGATGAACAGAAAACAGGCTGTGACCGGAAAATAAACTTCATTCAGACCTGAAGAGATTAAATTCCCAGATGAAAATACCTTCCGGTCAACCTTTCAAGATTATTCTAATGGAAAGGACGCCTGTTGTATGAGTAACGTTTGGTGCCTTATGAATTTGTGACAGGTCATTTTATTTTACTGGTGAGGTCTTGGATGAAAGAGCACATGGACGCAATTGATATCGATTTCATACATATTTTCTTTGACTTCTTCCGCTAGATGAAACAAGGATCTGTAGAGATCTATCGCCGAAGCCAGACTGCCAATTGTAAACGCTTACATTCGATATAAGATCAAAGGGATTTTCTGACGTGATGGAACCATTAATAAATAAAAACCTGACACCCATTTCACTTCACTAGTGAAATAACTTCATTTATGAATGTTTATCCATGGGAATTCCGCCAGTACAGTTAGTTCAGAATAGATACAATTGAAAAAGACTTATTTATGTGCATCGGTATGGCCTTTGTTCTACTTGTTGATCTTTAAATCAAAATAAATCGGTACATTGCAGCAATTTGATTGGTTTTAGTACCAACAAATTATTGCTAGAACGCTTCAGCCCTGTTGAGACGACCCTACATGTATGATAACTTAAAAAAAAATCCATTTAAATGAAAATGGGTTTGCAAATGTGATTAAATGTGTGCGTAGTTTATTAGATGGAATACCGATCCACCACTGTCGGAGATTCAGTCGTCCAGTAACTAAAATCTGTAGAGAGAAGACTTTTCATGTCGTCTCTGCCTCCGTTGCGCACCGCGCTACTCTTTTATCAGTCACGAGCGGTGCGCTCCAAGCCGAGAGACGCAGTTAGACACCAAAGTTAGCGGAAATGCAGATAGCAGACGACGACACCCGAGGCAGGATAGGCTAACCACATCTCTCGTGCCTGCAGGCCACATAGTTATGGAGAGGTGAGCATACCATTTTTAGTGTGTCCAAGGTATATAGTGGGTATTGTGTGCTATCTATGTATGCCTGCATCAATATGCCCGGTGTACGTCGTTATCAGGGAACTTTATACACCGTCACTAGTGTGCTTTGTGTTCGTCGTTATCGGTGTTCTTTATACGTCGGTAATAGTGTCTTTGTATGTCGTTACCAGTGTTATGTGAACATCGTTATCAGTGTTCTTTATACAACGTTATCAGTGTCATTATACATCGTTACCAGGGTGTTATGTGTGCACCGTTATCAGTGTTCTTTATACAACGTTATCAGTGTCTTTATGCATCGTTACCAGGGTGTTCTGTGTGCAGCGTTATTAGTGTTTTTTATACAATGTTATCAGTGTCTTGATACAACGTTTTCAGTGTCTTTACACATCGTTACCAAGGTGCTCTGTGTGCACCGTTATTAGTGTTCTTTATACAACGTTATCAGTGTCTTTATACATCATTACCAGGGCGTTCTGTGTGCACCGTTATCAGTGTTCTTTATACAACGTTATCAGTGTCTTTATACATCGTTACCAGGGTGTTCTGTGTGTACCGATATTAGTGTTCTTTATACAACGTTATCAGTGTCTGTATACATCATTACCAGGGTGTTCTGCGTGCACCTTTACATGTGTCGGGTGTACTGGTTATTAATGTGTGGTCTATTTCGTTATCCAAGTGTGTATAGTTTATAGTTATAGTTGTGTTAAGAGTGTACCATCATCAAGGCGTTCTCAGCAACCGCTAAAAAGGAATTTGACGGTGGCAGCTGTCGACAGATCCTAAGTATGACCTTGTCAGTGTGACATATGCTTGCCGCTGGTTAGTGATCGACAGCTAGAGGTAGCAATATATTCGTCGATTACCGATATACGTTTTGACGAATGCAACAGCCTAACAGCGCGGGGCGATGGTAACTTCTTTACTTTAAGGTCCGTTATCTTATTCAATAATTTGAGTCATCAGATTGGGAAAGTTTGGATTTAATCCGTCAGTGAAGCAGGGTCAGTGATGAACGTCAGGTGCCCGGTAATTAGGGATCGAACGTTATAAGTACAGGCCACTGATGGCGTTACTTCTTCTTTACGTATTCTTACAACTGCGTATGATGGCCACGTGTGCGGTAACTGAAGAATTAGTTCATAGGAGAGCAGCAATGATGATATACATTTGATCTAGATCATTACCACATTTGAAGTTCGGGAGGGTACCTATTCTCTGCGGACACCCAGCATCCCAGCATTATAGTGGGTTTCTTTTTCTTTTCCCTAGGGTCGGTTTGACTGGACGGCATTGGGCAACCAGAGCCCTGCAACGCGTACCCTGCTTGAGTCGTCACCTGTTGTGCTCGAGTTTAGTTTGGACTTGTGCCACCCAAGAGGGTGGTATAATTCCTGGAGCACGAGTGGAGTGACTACGACCTCGGAGGGAACATCCTTATTGGAGAGGATGACCTTGCTCTGCTCGTGGAATTAGTTCTGCCTTGGGGTGAGCCACTACGGTGCCTTATCCGGTAGGGAAGACTGCCTCACCACAATTTAGTCGCGATCAGTTGGTTGAAGCTCCCAGAGCCAGGCTCACGTGCAGGGGAGCCTTTTGAAGAACTTTGTCAGTGGGTCTAGAAGGACCGGCAGATTCTTTCCCGGAATACCCGGGGACCGAAATACTACCGGGGATCGTCTAAACAATTCCTTCTGCTACACGACCATTTTAATAAGTAGAGTATATATAAAAAAACTAAATTGTTATAGTTAAATTTTGCAATATATTCTCATTAAACTTACGGGTTTTCATTCGATCTCCTACCGTACCTGGAATTTGGCCAAAGACGAACATATTCGGACTCTGTAGGGTTTACAAAATCATTTCGGAAGAAGTTAACGCTTCTAGATCGAATTAGCCTTGACATCCACCACACCCTGTAATTTATCAATAAGAGATGTAGTAATGAACCTAAAACTCTTTTAATATCTAAGTATCTAATCACATATTTGATCTCTCTACAAAGTGATGCCAACTTCAAGTAGGGTTGATTAAATTGAATCGCATCAAAATAATACTGTTTATAAATTAGATCGATAAATTGAATACACGCGCAGTCAAGTCAATCTTCCAAACACACGACAAATATTATTATTCGTATTTATTATTGAAAACATTTCGTTCTATCCTAATCGAAACAATTGGATCATTGGGGCGAGGCTTAACGATGTCATTATGCCTGTTAAGAATAACTAAAATAATAATTACCTTCTGGAACCTATTTTTCTTTTACTCAGAAACGGGTGGCAACGAGCATACATCCGCTCAGAAGGAGGCTGGTTATATTGATAAATATAGTATTATAAAACCAACAACGGAAGCAAATTGCCCGTCATATTAATTCATTGTTGTTTAGCGATTGGCCTTGTTTCCACTTTCCGAAATTAATTTGAACTGATCGTCATCAGTTGCATGAATAACTGTAGGTACAACTTCATGGTGGCGAAAAGTTAACTTAAAATACGTCTGCTTCCCGTTCATGAAAAATAATGCTACTCCTTCCCATTATTCCTACTAAGCTCGGAATAAACTTTCCCTCTGACTAATACAGATCTGTTTGTATATCCATTATTGGGGGATTGAAAATCGACTAGCACTATATAGAATGAAGTGTGATAATGCATACATCTTTCAATCCGATTGTTAATATACGTATAAATTTGCAATAAAATGAAGAAAAACAATGCAAGTAAAAAATGCATACTTCAAATTTCGGAAGAGTGTTTGCCCTTTTTATACTCGGAAACATAATTCTTTCCAACTTCCTCTGACTGGTTTCGTGTAATTTAAAACTCGTCAGTGAAATTAAACTACCTCAATTTTTAACTCATTCCTCCACGCGTCTTCCGATTTTATAAATAGAAAAATAGATGTTCCGATTGCTCACTTATTTCTCTCACATCTTTCATTCCTGCGGTGCAGCAGCTTCTACCGCTCATTGTGGGTCCATTTGTCTCTTTGTCTGAGAGCAATTAAAGGCAGGCCGATATTGGACCATTTAGAGGGAAAAGGCATTTTTTCACTGAAATGCGCAAGAGGGCGCAAGTAATTTTTTTTGTTCATTTAAGGCAGGGGATGATGAATGATGCGCATACGAGGCAAAAGCCCAAGAAGGGAACCTTTGTTTAAAAATCTGCGTTTTTGATCGATGTAATGAACTTATAAATTACAGGGTTAATACCATCTTGATCGAATATGTCCGGATGGTGTAAAAAATGTACTTTATAGTAATGTTAGCGCAGTCTGCTTTTTCTTAACGAATTCATTTTCAATAATAATTTGTACCTTTTTCGAAGTGGGATACTCATTTTCTGTTGTAGTTTGTCACAACGTCCACCTGCTTCATATGCATCAAATAGCTATTATCTAAGTATAAGGATAACTGCTTAGAAACGGATTGCATGAGCGAAACATGTTTTATCCAAATTGCACGAAGCCCGTTTCCGTCAATTATCTCCGTAATGGCAAGTATGGTGGGTGATACTTACAATACAATAGAGATGACGCTCATATACTCAACTAACGTGCTGCAGTACTGGCGAGCATTTTGATCATGTTTACTGTTGCTGCTCCTCGACTGCAAGGAAAGGTCTCTGGAGGCTGCCGTCTTCAGCTGGTTACCTCCTGCCACCGTCTCCAGACCCCCTCAATCGTCGCTCTTTCCCCTCATAAGACGGTCTCTGAAGCCTGTCGTCTTCAGAGTTGTATACCTCCTGCCACCGTCCTGAGACGCCCTCGATCGCTCCTCCTCGCCGTCATGAGACGTTCTCTAGAGACTACCGTTCTCAAGGCTGTATACCTCCCGTTACCGTTCTCATACGCCCTCTGTCGTCGCCGTCCGCCATCAAGAGGCGGTCTTTGGAGGCTGCCGTTCTCATACGCCCTCTGTCGTCGCCGTTCGCCATCAAGGGACGGTCTTTGGAGGCTGCCGTCCTCAGAGCAATATACCTCCCATTGCTGTCATCGGATGCCTTACATCGCTGCCCAAGTACCCAAAGGACGGTCTCTATTAAGCGCCGTCCTCAGAGCTGTTACATCCTATCGACGTCAATAGACGCTCGTGTCGCCGACTGATCACATCTTCCTGGGAAGTGTTAATAAGAAGAGAAGAGATATGCATCTTCTGACGAAAGTTTTATGTTATTCTTTGCCTTTTTTGTTCACCAATAATCACTAAAAATATTCAATTGCTTACACGTCACGGAGCCAGTCCATGATACAATAATTTTGCTACCCAAAAATAAATTAGAAGCTTAAAATTGATGACATCATCACCTAAAAACACGTATATTCATCAAGTATTGTGCAGTATTTATTACTCTGATTTAATTTAGGAGCAGTACGATGACTCTATACGACCGAGCTTGATAATCAGAACGCAATCTTTTGGTAATGTAAGTCATGTCGTGGCAACGAGTACTTTTCATCTGCATGGTTGAGGGAATTATTTTTATCCGATACTAGCAAGTATCAGCCTCTAAAAACAAAGAATTCAGAGGTGAATAGAGTAATAATTTTTCATTCATTCACAAGAAACTAACGATTGTAGTTGAGTTACATACTTTCTGTGTTACCCGCTGATTGAAAAATCATTGACCTCACCAAGAGTGTATCCCACCTGCAACCACAACCAACCAAATACACATTAAATCAGATGGAACGAACACAAACAACAAACGGTACATGAATCGTCTGGCCTAATATACCGTCGAATATAAACACATAATACAGTATATTCATGAAACTGGATACCAAAACAAATTATTATATACTTCAATTTGCTTCCCAAATTATACCATAACAATAACAGAACTTACAGTTTATTCCCTTTTGACATAGAAGCACAATAGCTTTCATAGCTACCGTGATACCTGTTAACACTACAGTATATACAGACCGTCTTACACGTTCGGGAATTGTGAGTAAAATCAATCAGCCTCTAATTCCTACAAAAAACTACTTCCCAAGCCTCCGGCGCCTTCGGTCGCCGGCATCAATCGCAAAGAGGAAATGGAATTCCATTTTTCAATCAAAGCCAAGGTATTGCTTGCACGAAGACGAGACGGGAATAGATACAGTGTTTCGGGAAATAATTCTAAATTCGGTGCATTGCGCCATTTTGTGATTGATACAGGAGTCTCTACAGGAAAGAAAGATTGAGATAACATTCCAAACTTTTGAATCAAGTACTTTTCAGTGATATTTGCATGTTTTATTCACTACGCATTTTACTGCCAACATCCTTCTCGCCCCGACCAGCGTTGGATCGGCGAAGACAACATTAATAATAAACATTTTAGCGTCAAGATCTTCAACAAATCCTTTTCATTGCAGGCTTTCTTGGTCACTCGTTATTTGTTATCAAGTGTTTTTATCCTAATTTCCATTATTGCGTTCAACTGTTAGCCATTTAGAGTCATCCTTCTTGATGTAGCGCGAATGGATGAAAGATGAAACCGGATATGCACCTTATTAATTACCGATCTGTTGGATTACAATTCAGGGATTTTGTTCTTCTAACGTCTTTCACGGTAATTTTTTTCAGATAAATTTGTGTTGTTTCTTTGTTGATCAGATTGGTAAAATTGTCAACAAAATCTATATAAAATAAAGCACAATTTTTTTTTACAATTTATGATTTAAAAGATTCGAATGTTATTACTAAATATTACACCTTTACCTACTCCTGTAACAATCACAGTATGCGCAACTGACCTAGTTAAGTATTCATTCAATATTTCGTCTCGGTCAATGCAAGACCTTATGGATAAGTCATATATATTGACATATCCCCTCGGCGATTGATGCCGGCGACGGAACGCACGGAGGCAAGAAGTCCACAAAAAATGCCTTACTAGAAAAGAGTGGCTGATTGATTTTAATGACAATTGCCGAACGTATCAATACCTATTATGTTTTTGTGTCAGAGGGGAATTTGCATTAAATTGTTTTTATTGGGGCGTATACGTGACAAAAACTGTGAAAACTGTTCACTTGTTAGGGTATGTAATGATAAACATACAATAACTTTTGTGTCCGTATATAACGTCCTATTGAGAAGGACACTCCATGTTTCGTTCGCTGTTGTGTTCGTTCTAGCTGATGCGATATGATATTTGATTCCAAGTAAAATACAACATAATTATATAGTGCGCGGTGTCTTTTGTGAAGCTGATCTACGAGTACGATGTTGATTTCTGCCTACTATTTCACGACTTCTGTCACTTTATGAACGCACCAACGAAGTAAATCATTTGAACGATCAATAGCCTATCCATACCTACCATAATGATAAAGTTGGTTTTCTGAATTACATCATTATACATTTTCTGTTCTCAGTTGTTTTTATGATAAGCTCTTAATAAAGAACTTGGAAGAGGTTCCGCCTGAGACCTGCTCTCAGTGAGCATTGATTGGATTAACCTTACACTACTGCGGCATCAGGCTGCCAGCTGAGGAGACATTCAATTGAGTCTCCCAATAACTTATTAGTTCAACGCAGCACGACAGATCCAAGCAACATCTGATCAAGTTTCGTGCAGCATCGTTGCACGCTCTCTCTAAAACACTGGCAACAATGAATGCTCTCATTAACAGCCTCTGGCAACTATAGATATCATTTACAACATATGGCAACGATGCATGATCTCAACAACAACCTCTGGCAACGTTGCATTCCATCACAAAAATATCTGGCAATATTAACGACCTGTGTACATATATTTGTTCTCTCTCAGCACATTACGGCCCCCAACCACTGAGTGTAATATTCGTTAACTCAGGTCAATCGAGAAGACCTCACATGAAGCTTTAAGTGGTGAAAACACTGTAGAGATAATTATCAAAATATGACTTATTGATGTGGCAACTTAAACAAATATTCGAAAAGTCATCGATGGCATGAACCACACAATTTGGTTGGCAAAGTTATTGCATAAGGGAGTTAGTTCTGTAGACAAGGTATTGAAAGAATCATCTGCCAGTAAGTTTAATGTAGGAGCACTGCAGTGGTCAATACTTGGACCTTTACTTTATCGTATCTATATTAATGCCATTGTAAAGCAAGCGACATGGCGCCCATCGTTTGCACTGCCGATGATTCTAGATTGAATGAGTCGGGCAGGAATCTTAAGTTATATGCTTCTAACATGAATACCAATTGATTCTCAAGTCAAATTTGTTCATAATAAATAATTGTACCCTAAATATTGACAGGACACAGGTTAGTATGCTTCTACTAGCTATAGGCTCACACATATTCTTTTGAGAAGTCAGCCTATTGCTAGTGTTGCGAACACAAAGTTACTTGGTGTTATATTGAATGAGTGACTCTACTGGAAAGATCACGTCTCGTGGGGCACATATTTCGAAATTTATATTATTTAACAACAACTCCAATTATATTTTGTACTACAGCCTTGTTCATCGTCATCTGACAAACTCTTCAAACGTGCATGCTTCTTCTACCAATGGAACAAACATGGGGCGACAAACTCCTAGACAAAAGCGAGTCATTTGAACAGTGTCATTTTAAACCAGTCGCGACCAGTTTTTACCTCGCTTTTGCCAATGGTAAATTCCCCACTCTCTCTCATTATTAACGTTCCCGCTACAGTATTCGTACACAAAGCTTTGAGTCAACTTATCTACTCTGATAGCAATTATTTATTGAGATATAACTCTACGTAATATCTTCGGAACTATACGGATTGACCTTACAGCCGCAACTCGTCCACACCAGCGCTATTATTTTTTTTAATACAAAACTGATATTTAGAAAAAAATAACGAATGCGGTTGATCCAGATACACTGATGAATTTCAGTAGAAGTTCATTTACACACAATTACTTGAACAATAATTTTGTCTCTTCAATCAATTTACGGTGTCAATATCTCCTAATATACGGTGTCATTGCAGATGTTTCTCAACCCTCATTTTCTGTCTTCTAGCACGTGTAGGAAACTGTTGAATTAGAACAACGCGTGTAGAAATTCGTGAAAAATTTCACAGCTCACACCCTCAGATCTTCCTACTTATTTAGGCCCCTCTATTATATTATTTAATTGTTTTAATCCAGCGAATATGTTAATGCCTGTTTACTAGGAGGTTATTAGAAAAAAAATCCGTGTCAATAATTAGTGAGTAAATGTTATATAAATCCACTTCATGGATATTCTGTGCGCTCGGGTACGTTTCTAATTTTTGTTTAGATGGTTAAGTTAATATCAGAATTGTGACTTTTTTTCCGGAAAACAATAGATTATAATGCCACATTTTCTTCAGAATTGATATACCGAATGATAGAGAATAATGAAAGCCCTCTAACAACATCCATTGACCAGGTGGATGTATATGTAATAGTATTCACTACCCTTGCTAAGAAATAAGTTGATAGTATGTACATTTAAGTAGCACGTCGTTTGTGTATTAGGACTTATTGGTAATATGCTGACTTATCATTTGACCAGTATACAGTTTGATACCAACAACAATAAAATCCTTAAATCAGAATTCAATATACATTCTATAATAAATAGTTATTGCCAGAGAAGAACTTTTCTTATTGTACGCCTTGTAGTATTTAATGCTATGGTTAATTACGATGTATAACTTTGAATATGCGTATAATTGCTTCCATAAATAAAATGAATGTTGGAAAAAATCTCCAATCTACCCTGTACTTTATTTAATCGAACAGGGGACGTGTAATGCACCTTGGATGATGTTTTCCACCATGCTCTTTTCAGACCAATAAATGCACTGCTTCTATTATCGTCCAATTTCCCTTAGCTTCTCTCGCTTTCAATGGCAGTCGTTAAAGTTTACCCTAGTTTCAGTTGAAACGCTACGTCATGTATCTAATCAAATGCAAATGTTGTTTAAACACTCACGACCTACTTAGGTGGTCAATATTAGTCTGTGCACGACTCGCTAACAATTGGTTCATTAGAGATGATAGATTTGTTAGGAACTCCTATCAACGTGCCATGCTAAATGAGGAATTTCTTATTTATAACCATACAGTTTCGTTCACAAATACTGTAACAAAAGGACAAACATCACAGCATAATATAAAAAATCATGAGCAAATTGAAGCAATTATGGTGATTTCAAATAATTTCCAACTAATCAAATGATTCTTAATAATTTCATGGTGACGTCATAATAACACGGGAATTAACTTAGGATCGCATGACAAATAGTTTGCAATGTATTTAAAACTATATTACCTAGCACGATCTTCAATCGTACTAGAAAAGCCAGAAGTACCACAACTATAAAACTGGAATTGAACTTTGAAACCTTTTTAGGTGAAATCACAGCTCCACACAATTACTGATGTAACGTACATAGTAAGCAACTGTATGTTCCACGTCATTGTCGGCTTAAGCTGCTCTGAAGGCAACATTAACTACCTCATTCAACTAAGGATTAACTTACGATAAGGGTTCTGGATAAATTCACAACTTACAACAAATGGACATTGCTGGTGGAGTTTCTGTGTTGATCTATCAAGGGGAAGGTGGATGAAATCGTGATTTTGATCTTTATTATACATATCATTAAGTTACTTAGGGCAATAAATATAAATATATTTACATCCCACTGGTATATGGACATATTGTTAGAAGACAGTTTCTAGTCACAATTGTTCGATATGTCACGATGAATGGAATGTTAAATTTAGCTGTTTATTTCTTATTTAATAAGTTACGTTTCTGACATTTACGCGATCATCAACAACTGTCCAGACTGATCTTTAACAGAGAAGTCGCCAACAAGAAATACCCAAAAAGTTGTTACATACTATACCCAACACTTATTGTGTGAACAGTGAATACGAATACTCGACCAGTGTTCACATACTATATCATAGAACTTACTGTTTGAACAAGGAATGCGCAACAAGTGTTTAAATACTATACCGCAACAATTATGATTTTGCACACTAGTATTTTTCAAACATCCAATCTACAATGTTTTTGTATTGTTGGCTTGCTGTGGGGTATTCATTGATGGAGTTGAAATCAGTTTCCATTCATGGAAATTTAACTCACATGTTCTTTTTGGATTTTGCAAAGGACATCAAACATTTGAATACAAGCTTCATGTATGTGGTTCTGAAAATGACTTTATTGATGACCTAACTCACGTACCGTTACTAACAACGAATAATTTGATAACTAAAATGCAGTCATGACCTTTATATTACGTAGTTTTCAAATATATTAACACGTTAATAAATTTTGATTAGTTAGTTTAGTTCATGAACTCTAACGGGTCAAATGATCCATATAAAGTTGAAATTATCGCGATCATTTTTTTTTATTCAAGAGTTTAATCGGAGAAGATTTGTTCCTGGCCACTATTTATTAGCAGCAACCATTGACTTGAAATAATGAAGCTTTGTGTTTGTTCTTATATGTGCCCTTGCGTATATGCAAATTGTGATGCACAAACTCCGCTCTCGAAAGACGAATGAAACAATACTAAAGTAATATTCATTCTTGTTAATGATGTAACCAAAAAAACTGACCAAAACATTTGCCAAATAGTACATGTAACTGCTTGGGCGTCAGTGAGCCCTGTCTTCGCTGCTCCTCCTAATTTCATGTTCTTTAAAAGGTAAGCTACAGCTTTTGTGGGATTACAGGTAAATTGGCTGGTTAGCTTGAATAACTCAGGACAGAGGCCGGGAACGTTTTTCGTTAGTGTCAGTGAGTGTAACTTGAGAGAGGGACAGTTGACCTCGACCCGCTTCAATAGATATCTTTGTATTTTTTAGCACATATGTATGGTGTTTTGTACACAAAACACATAGACCTACTCGATACATTGAACAAAGACCAATTATAATCTGAACCTTTATTCATAGGAACATGATTGATACGTTAAAACTTTTGCGACTCTATTTGAAAACCCATCAGCGAAATATTAGACCGTCATTTAATTGAGTGGTAGCAATTTATTCACTATATCAATAGATATACCAAGCTCGTCGAATGATGGTGATGATGCAAAGCGATAAAAGAAGTATTCCAGTGAATGATTGGCATATCAGCAAATGCATTACGGACCAATTTTGGGTCTGATGGTCGTGCCCTACGGTAACCGCTTGTCATCGCATCTGAACCAGGACAATTAGGAGATGTCAGTTTTTCTACACGTTTAATTGTTTGCATATCGTTTGCGTTTGATGATTACGGAGTGTACCAAACAAAAGTACATTACTGAGAACTAATGTTTTGGCGGGAATAAAAGTTTCAGTTTCCTTTGTGCATAGTGTTAGAATGATAAAATTTACTGTGAATTTCAGCCATTTTTTTCGTTTTAAAATATCGTATTTTTTTATTTTTGTACACCAATCAAGCACCACATTGGAACGACGCGGATTTTTTTTTTCACAGCAAAGAGCGAATATTTGGTATAGGCAGTTTTCGGAAGGTAAGAGTCAACATAATTTTACGTTGAATTTGGATACACAGTTTGAATACATTGATATTTTAATTTCCATTCTTTAATTTGTTAGTTACGAAACTACATAATCAAGAATCACGTGAGCAGTCGGCTGACAATAGTTACTGCATTTGCTTGTTATGCGATGAATTATTTCAGTTTTATTTGCTATAAATTTTGGTCTGCGACATATTATCAAAATCAAAATCTAATGTAAACCTTCTATATGATACATCAATTTACTCTTCTCGACGGCTATATCAACAAATATATACTGCAACATGACGTTCAGGCACTGGGGTCGGATTAAAATCACTCAGAGCACAGTCAGCGGGGGGACTGCAGTATTTTCGACGTGATAACAAGTTGGTTATGATCAAATAGGTGATTTGTATTTACCTTTTCAATTAGAAACTGTTCCCCTTGATACTGGTACATTGATTGAAGTCATGAATGAAAAGGACAGCCATCTTCAGTTCGTCCAACGAGTACCAACACCATAAATATTTTTTACAGACAGAGGCCGAGACCGATTTTACTTAAAAACGATTTGACCCGCTAAAAAAATCTTGAAATTATGTGGATTTATTCACCAGAGTAACAGCGTAAGAAATCGCATTTGACAAACGGTGATCGAGATGTCACCTCTTGAAGCTGATGGCTTGTGACGCTTTAAACTGTGTTTTTATGTACAGTTTATTGAGAAAAATAGCTTGTGACGTAACAAACGTTCGATAAATTTGCGTAGATCACGGCTACACGATCTTCCGGTCGACACGTGTAAAGTAAATGAGGACTTCTAGAAGAGCATTCCTATTTCCTATATGGTGACCGCAATTTTGTCAGCGCTGGCAGTGAGGATCTGAAAGCGGTTGCATTGATTTCAACGTTTCCCTTTCTATACAAAATTTCACCGCCGAAAACACTGGTAAACTAAAACTATTAACACAATTGTATTCATTGATACATTTTCTCATACAATCTGTCCCTTGTACCGAACAGTAACTGTCACTATTTGAACACTGTTGTTTATAATACACAAGCACGAAGAATCTCGATCTTTACCACTTACGTTGCATCATAACTCCTTGCAACTATATCAAGTGTAGGGGTTAGGAAAATGTGAATTTGTTAGATGGGTAAATGGGAAGTGTGTATGGGTAGCAGGTTTGAGAAGTGTACACTTAGAAATCACTCTGTGTTTGTTGGAATCTGGCTGTCCCACTTCCAGCACTCCTGACGGGTTGTACTTAGTGACATATCTAAACTGTTAACTCATTCTGAGTCAGTGTGTATTACTAAACTATTTGGTTTATAACACTATTAGTTTCAAATGATTACTCACTTATTTCAATTGTTTGAACAGAAGCTACTTGCACACGGAAACAAAGAAAGTGTGCACTTTTTACGAGCTTGATTGTGTACTCAGGTTGTCCCATTTTAACACACTATACTGGGATAATATCAATTTTAAGTATTGATGTAACAAGTGCTACATATTTAACATATAATGCAACATGTTATTTATAAAATACCCCTCACGTGTGTTCAAATGGGACCAGCTGAGTAATAAGTACACACTTTCTATGTTTCCGTGTTTAAGTGAACTACCATCAAACAATTAAAAATAATTAGAACTCATTAGAAACTGATAGTTTTTAGAAGCAAAATAGTACAATGATGCAAACTGGCCCAGTCGACAGCTTTATTTATGTCGAAATTAATAAATTCGTTTCCTCGTGAATGTTTATTTATGAAACAGGGTAAACAAAGAGCCTGTCTATACTTTTGTCCGTTACATGCGCTTATTCCTCCCATCCCTCACCTTCTGAAACTGTTAGGTCAAATCATTTCAACATGACGATGATGAAATTATAAACCGTTGATGAGGTATGTGATCATAAGGCCAATTACGGTTTGTTCACAGTATTGTGGCTGATATACTATGAACTCCATAACTGTGGTAATTCGCATTTTGCTACCTATATACCTGCTTGGATATGGCAGTTTTCTAGAAACCCATATACATACAGTATGGCTGTTTCGTCTAAATCTAAAGCGTACAGCTAATGTACGTACATATTTAGAAACGAACAATTTTTATGCAGGATATCAAAAACACAACGCAAAACAATCCTCTTTTTGGCGTTAATAGTACAAGAACGAGAGGCTCTGGTACGAAAAAAAGTATCCAGTCTTCATAAAAATTGGCATTACTCGTCAATACTCGTCATTCATAATGTATGTGTGCTGACCGAAGCACTCGCGTTATTTTATAAGAAAGCTAAACGAGGGTAAGGCGTTGCAAATAGTGGACAGGCGAAGGGTCATCGCATAGTGACTTTTGTTAACTTTTAGTCATGTATCCTGGGTTATTTATTGACAAGGTCAGAAAATGAGCGATTATATTTTATTTTGCGACACAATTTGCAGACCTGTCACTGAGACCGAAATCGCAATCGAGGTTTCGTTATTATTGC
>SDVV010007235.1:0-17915 GCA_016164225.1 Gammarus roeselii
TAACACATGGCGAACAAGATGAGAAACGAAGAATGCAGGTTTCAAGTGGTCGCATCTCAGACGGTCGAGCAGAGACGGTCACGTCCAAACGCTCAGCGGACTCATACTTTTCCTCGAGCGCATGCCTGTCGGCCTGCCACAGTGGTTGGGTCAGGCGGACTGCAACTAGGTATTGAATCTGGTTCAAAGGAACATATGGGAATTTCGTTCGTAAATGTTATCTATCTTCCCATTTTTCTCCTTTCTTTTCTCTCCCACAGGGAGGGTTGAAAAGTGAAAAGAAAATATCATCGTGTCGGCAAGGACCCTCCGTAGAAAGATACTCACTGCATCAACAATGGATATCTGTCCAATCTACCGCGTACCGTAGAGTTGAGCAAGGCTCTCCTCCTGGTGCGGGTGCGATTCTCGCATTTAATGGGGTGTGGGGTTTCGTTGCGGCTCATCGGCTAGGTCATTGATTCGCCGGCAGACTTCACAAGCACTGGACCGTAATTGTTGTCTAGCTTTCCACAATTTCCTCATTTCTTTTCTTTCCCTACAGGGAGGGTAGAAGGAAAACGAAAAATGACATCGTATCAGGGAGGTTCCTCCGTAGGAAGATACTCGTTGCTTCAACAATTGATGATACCCGTCGAATCTATGCAGTGTCGTAGAGTTGTGCAGATCTCTCCTCTTGATGCGTGTTTGATTTCCGTATATCATGGAATGTGATGGTGACTGCTGTATCCGTACGACATTAGAATAATAAAAACAAGGAGTTGAAATATATGGTATCCCTCCAAGTTTTCACCGCTGAATCAAATTGAACAGGCTCTCCTTCTGCGCGGTTTCGATTTTCAGGATACCATAGTCCCTGCATCTGCCTGTCCCGTTTGGACAGCAGATGGCCTCGTAGGCTAGTGGGATGGGTGATTGCGAGTACCGTTACGGGCGCACACCTAGTACCGTTGGCCCTGACGTGGGCTCAAGGGTGGATGCGGGTCGCCGTAACACCTCTCACCGGCTGAATCTAGGTTGGCATCTTAACGAGGTACAGTATTATCTCTGAATAAAGTTGCAATGTAATATTATCAGTCTGTCTGAATTTACCTGCGACGATGCCCTTATGGTTACTAACAATGAAATTATTAGTAATAATTTGAATTGTACATGAGCCGTGTCATGCTCCTTCCTTATATCCTAAACTTATAGTCTCGACAGCCCATGGGAGTGTCGTGTCGTTCTCACGTTAAACGATTCACGTAGCCCAGTGCATGTCGAGTGCGTTTTTGAGCGCATATTCACCGATTCAGAGCCAACTACTGCAGCCGGTAAGTTGTTTCAAATCCGCGAAATTGCAATCGTGAAAAAAAGTGTGGCGCTATTGTCGTAGCGAAACGTTTTTCCGCAAGTTTTGTCCCGTTGTTCCGGGTACGAATTTTGGAATCCCTGTCGAAAAGGCCGACAGGACTCACGTAGTTGTATCCCTTCAGGTATATGAAGGTTTCAATGAGCTGCCCCTCAGCCTTCGTGGCTCGAGGATGATGAGGTCAAGCTCTTTAATCCTTTCCGCGTAGCTGAGGTGGCGTAGCTGCAGGAAAAGCTTCGTTGCACAATGCTGGATTCGTTCCATTTTGGCTATATTGTCCCCCCTCATGTGAGGAAACCAGAATTGGACTGCATGCTCGAGGTGGGGACGGGCGAGGGACGTGTACCACGGCAATACTATGTCTTTCGTTTTGCAGAGGAAGTTAATGGAGATGAAGAGAATGGACGGTTAATTATTTTGTAATTTTCTTCAGCCTGCGCGTCCCATATCAAATCTTTCGAGTTAAGAACACCCAAGTCTCTCTGCTGGTCAACAGTTGCAAGACCGCTTTCTGCCATTGTGTGGTTGAAGTTGGCATTGCGACACCCCAAGTTGCATAACTGTACATTTTACAACATTGAAGGAAATCTGCCACGCTTCCGACCATTGAACGAGCTTTTTGAGATCTTGTTAAATCTCAACTCTGTCTCTCTCTCTCCATGCTGCACGGCAGGGCATGGTATCGTCGTCAAATTTCAAATACCTTGGACAGAAATCCCGCATCCGTGTCGTTTACATAGATGAGGAAGAGGATAGGACCAAAGACGCTTCTCTGGGGCATCCCATTGGTAACGGGGGCCCACTCGGACAAAGGTTAGCCGATGTTGACTCTTCGATTGCGTCCTGTTAGCAAGGCGCGCAGCCAGCGAAGTACGTTGCTACCCATGCCGAGCTCAGAGATTTTGTGTAACAGTCTCCAGTGCGGCGCCTTGCCGAAGGCTTTTTGGAAGTCTAAGTAGATTACCTCCACTGCCTTGCGGCGGTCATACTCGTTGATCACCTCGTTGAAAAAGTACAGCAGATTTGCCAGACAGCTCCTCTTACGACAAAAGCCGTTTTATGTGTCATGAATGAGTCCGTTGTCTCGAATGTACACAAGTAGTAGTAGATTAGATTAGATTAAATTAGAGTAGGGAAAACAAACGAGCACGAGTGCTCATGTCGAGTGTTTCTATGAAAGAAGTGAAAAAAGAGTGGGGGATAGTCAACGAGTCTTTAGAAATTCACGCACACGTAGAGAAAAATAAGGTTGTAAGGATAGAAAGGAGAGAAACCACAAGTACCATCACCACCATACTAGTTACCATCCTACTACTACCCGAGGCATTTCAGCCCCGGAGAAGAAAGGGTCGAGTGTCAGGACGACAATTCAGGAAGGGGGCTAACAAGATGGGTATGGAAGAATTTAGGTTTAAGGCGGTCGCATCTCCGACGGTCGAGCAGAGACGGACACGCCCATACGCTCAGTGAACTAATAGTTTTCCACGAGCGCATGCCTGTCGGCTTGCCCCAGAGGTTGGGGAAGACGGACTTCAACTATTTATTGAGACTACTACCAAAGGAGCCTATGAGAATTAAATTTCCCAGTTAGTGGTTAGTGGTCTTCCCCCAGGTGCTCAGAAAATTAGGTCCTCTGAACGCAAGTGTAAGCGTAGGAGAGCTCCACGCCCAGTTTCCTGAAAGTGGTTCTTCCTAGTGTTCAGTAGAGTAAGTCTCTGAACGCGTGTGACTGGTCCTACAAGAGCCTATCAAGTTTCATGTGAGATGTCAGAAGAACATCTCCTAAATAAGTTGATCCTAAGTTTAGTAAAATGAGGTATAATTTTTTAATTTGACGAATAGTTATAGCAAAATTCAGTAAAAAAAGGCAAGAGATCAGTATTTGCATTTTGAATTTGGACAATAGTAAAGAGAGAAGCAAACATTTTTAAATTTTGACAAGTAGTTATCTAACGTAGAATTTAATCCGAACAAGGTCAAAAGACGTTATTTAAATTTTGACACTTTGTTGAACATCTGTTGAAAGGAGGTTAATATTTATACGTTGCGCTGTATGAAAGAAGACGGTTAGTTATTTACGTTGTACAAGGGAATAGATTCCAAGGTGGATGCCGGAGGGGCATCTCCAAGATATTTCAAAGTAAGTTGCCAGATGCCAGAGGGGCATCTACAAGATATTTCAAGGTGAGATGCCAGAGGGTCATCACCAAGATATTTCAAGGTGAGATGCCTGAAGGGCATAACCAAGATATTTGAAGGTGGTATGTCAGAGGGGCATCTTCAGGATATTTCATTTGCGAGAAATTGGTTAGCAGTTATGTCCCTCTGCTCCCTGCAGCACTAAGTCTCGCCCGAATCTGTGCTACAAGACAGAAGACGGTTAGTTTTCCCCATTGTACAGGGGATAGATTTCAAGGTGAGATGCCGGAGGGGCATCTCTAAGATATTTCAAGGTGAAATGCCAGAGGGGCCACTCCAAGATATTTCAAGTTAAGATGCCAGAGAGGCATCTCCAGGATATTAACTCTGTGATGAAGAGGTGAGTCGTTTTGTCTCTCTGCTCCCTGCTGCACTAGGTCTCGCCCGAATCTGTGCTACAGGAGAGAAGAGAAGACAGTTAGTCATCCACATTGTGCAGAAATAGATTTCAAGGTGAGATGACAAAGGGGTATCTCCAAGATATTTCAATGTGAGATGCCAGCGGGGTATATCCTAGATATTTAAATGGGAGATGCCAGAGGGGTATCTCCAAAATATTTCAAGGTGAGATGTCAGAGGGGCATCTCCTAGATATTTCAAGGTGGTATGCCTGAGGGGCATCTCCAAGGCACTGTTTCACTAGGTAACCGGCACTGCTGTTATATGTTGTTTTGTATTGACAAATATCAGTCTATTTTCTTCTTTATTTTTCCCTTTTGACACGGAGTGAAGAAGAAGAGGAAGGAGAGAGTACCAGCGTATCGACAGGGTCCTTCAATAGGAAGATACTCACTGTATCACCAATGGATTATATGGTCGAATCAACGCTGCATCGTATAGTTCAGCAACGCTCTTCTGCTGGTGCGGTTTAATTTTCGCATATCATGCAGTGTGGTGGTGAGCCGTCGTTGCGGCTCCTCGGCAAACACCGCTGTGGAGCCGCAGACTTCACCCTCCCAGGTTCGTAACTGTTATCAATTTTTCCCCATTTTTATACTCTCTTTTCTCTCCTGCAAGGAGGGTAGAAAGAAAAGTGAAGAGAAAAATACCATCGTGTCGGCAAGGTCTTTCCATAGGAAAATACTCATTGACTCAACAATAGATGATATCTGTCGAATCTACGTTCTACCGTAGAGGTGAACAAAGCTCTCCTCATGGTGCGGGTTCGAGTTTTGAATTTCATGGGTGGGGCGGTGACTGCTGTCGCCATGCCACATAAGAATAACACAAATAAAGAGTAAAAATATTTTGTATACTTCAAAGTTTATACCGCCGCATCGAGTTGAGCAAGCTCTTCTCTTAAGCGGTTTTAATTTTTAGTATACAATGTTCCCCGCATCTGCTTGTCCCGTTAGGACTTCAGCCGGCGTCGTAGCCTAGCGGGATGGGTGATTGCGAGTACCGTTACGGGCTCACACGCAATACCGGTGGCCCTGGTATGGGTTTAGGGGTGGATGCGAGTCTCCTTAACTCCTCTCACACGGTGAATTCATGTAGGAATGATCGTTTCCGTGATATTATCAGTCAGTCTGTAGTTGTAATGCAGTATTATCAGTCTACCTGTACTTGCTATGTTAATGGTAGAAAGCGTTCCGTTCCGATATGAAGTTTTTCAGTTGCTTGAGTTGGTCAGTAATAACAATCATTACATTGATACTGATAATGAAATTGTGAGCAATAATTAACCACTACTACTACCAGCGACAATGTTATTATTGTTACTAATAATGGATTCATTAGTAGTAATAGCTTGAGTTGTGAAGAGAGCCGTGCCATGCTCCTTCCCTATATCTCTATAGTTATAGTTATAATCTCGACAGCTCCTGTGAAAGTCATGTCGTTCTCAGGTTAAAAGGTTTACGTAGCCCAATGCATGTCGAGCGCGTCCTTGAACGCATTCACGGACTCAGAGCCAACTATTGCAGCTGGTAAGTTGTTCCTAACCCACGAGATTACGATCGGGAAAAATTGTTACGCTATAGTTGTAGCGAAACGTTTTTCGACAAGTTTCGCCCAGTTGTTTCGGGTACGAATGTTGCGGTCCTTGTCGAAGAGGCCGACAGGGTTCACGTTGTTGAATCCCTTCAGGTATTTGAAGGTTTTAATGATCTGGCCCCACAGCCTTCGTTGCTCTAGGGTGATGAGTTCAAGCTCTTGAAGCCTATCCTCGCAGCACTGGTGTCGTAGCTGCGGGATGAGCTCAGTAGCACGATGTTGTATTCGTTCCAGTTTGGCTTTGCCCCCCTCATATGTGAAGACCAGAATTGGACTGCACACTTGAGGCGGAGACGGACGAGGGACGTGTACAACGGCAATACAATGTCCTTCGTTTTGCAGAGGAAGTTACGGGAGATGTAGCCAAGGTTACGATTAGCTATCTTGTAAGTTTCTTCGATCTGTGTGTCCCATTTTAAATTTTTCGAGATTAGGACGTCCAAGTCTCTCTGCCGGTCAACAGTTGCAAGATCGCTTCCTGTCATCGTGTGGTTGAAATTGGCATTGCGACAGCACAAACTGCATAACTGTACATTTTACAACATTGAAGGGCATCTGCTATGCTTCCGGCCGTTGGACGAGTTTTTAGCGATCTTGTTGAATCTCAACTCTGTCTCGCTCCCTCCGTGCAGCGTGGCAGTGCTTCGTGTCGTCGGCAAACTTCGATACCTTGGACAGAAGCCCCGCATCCGTGTCGTTTACATAGATGAGGAAGAGGATAGGAACCAAGAAGCCGCACTGGGGCACCCCAGAGGTAACAGGGGCCCACTCGAACAAAGCCTGGCCAAGGCTGACACTTTGCTTGCGTCCTGTTAGCCAGGCGCGTAGCCAGCGAAGTACGTTGCCACCGATGCCGAGCTCAGAGACTTTGTGTAACAGTCTGCTGTGTGGCACCTTGTCGAAGGCTTTTCGGAAGTCTAGGTAGATGACATCCACTGCCTTGCGGCAGTTGTACACGTTGATCACCTCATTGGAAAAGTACAGCAGATTCATCTGACAGCTCCTCTTGCGGCGGAAACTCGTGTTCAGTGTCATGAATGAGTTCGTTGTCTTCCAGATGATCGAAGTGATGATTTCGTATCAATCGCTTGATGGTTTTACACACGATCGACGTCAAACTGATCGGTCGATAGTTGCTGGAAGATTGTCGGTCACCTTTCTTGCAGATTGCCGTAACATTAGCCACTCTCCAGTCTTCAGGGACCTTGCCACTCGCCATCGATAAGTTGAGTCACGGAATCCGCCCATCGTTCCCGAGTTTCCTTGATAACTTTTGGCTGGTGCCCATCGGGACCAATCGATTTGTAACTGTCCAGTCCCTCAAGTTGTTTGACAACTTCCTCTTTCGTGAACTCAATGTCGTTGAGGCTTACTTCCCCAGCATAATCAATATCTCGTTGGTAGCCGGGGCCCTCAGCTGTGAACACTGAGCAGAAGATGCTGTTCAGAACACTGGCCATGTCCTCAGGTGACGTCCTGAGGACGCCATCTTCATCTATTAACGGGCCAACTGAGTCCCTAGCAATTCTACTCTCGTTGACGTACCGATAGAAATCCCTTGGTTTCTCTTTGGCTTTATCCGCAATGTTTTTCTTTTTCGTGCGTTTAGAGAATCGGACTAGTCTAGTGGCTGTCCTACACACTATGCGATGCAGTTCTGCCGCCTGTGCGATGTTGTCCCTCATTCGTTGCGCATTTAGTTGATCGCGACAATTTAAGGCTCTTGCAACTTCGACGTTCCACCAAGGGGCCTGATCCTTTGAGCGGGACCAATTGTCATCAAGGGTATGCATCGATCGCTAGCCTCGCGAACTCTCTCATTGAGGATGCAGCAGCAAGCTTCCACCGTACCTTCTCGGAGTTGTTTGAATAAATTAGGCCCACTTAGTTGTTCTCTCAACTAAGTGCGCGGCGTTATACTTTGATGGTGAATTCCACCGTGTTGGGGTCAGCACCTCCCAGTTTGTTGCCAACTAGGATGTTGCCAACCAAGCAAGCGCTCCTCAGTTGACGTGACTAGTTCCAGTATTTTGTACCCTTTGTCGGTTCGCGAACATACTGGGTCAAACCCGTTTAGACGATAAACTCTGTTATTTTATTTCCTGGGGCACGTGAAGTTAAATGCTCGTCAATGTAGGGACAGTGAGGGCAACGTGGGAACAATATCCAATACTCGTCATTGTAGGAACAGTTATGACAACGAGGGAACAATGTTCAATGCTCGTCAATGTAGGGACAGTGAGGGGAGCGGGGAAACAATGTTCAATGCTCGTAGTGTAGGGACAGTTAGGGCAACGAGGGAACATTGTTCAATGCTCGTAATGTAGGGACAGTTAGGGCAACGAGGGAACAATGTTCAATGCTTGTCAATGTAGGGACACTGAGGGGTATGAGGGAACAATGTTCAATGCTCGTTAATGTAGGGACAGTGAGGGCAACGAGGGAACAATATTCAATGCTCGTAACGCATGGACAGTGAGGGCAACGGAGGAACAATGTTCAATGCTCGTAATGTAGGGACAGTGAGGGCAACGAGGGAATAGTGATTAATGCTCGTCTTGCATAATCTGCAGATGTTTCTACTAGCGAAGGTCATATTACGAGAAACTCTTATATAAACGTTGACCGTAAAACATTGGCAATGGTCGTTAATTGGCATAGGACTGCTCCTACAGACATTATGATTTGAATTCAATCTTAGATTAACGTATCTGTTGATATTTTTATTAGTTCTGTTTCGATGCTCCGTTCAGCAATGTTGAACCGTATATATTAACCCAACCTGCCTATGTCATTTTTGTTTCTCTTCTGTCAATGTTACTTTGAACAGGGAAGGAATTATTGCATTTATTCAAAGTGAATTTGATTCATGAAGAGATTTCTTACTTCTCGTCGTTAAACGCCTCACTAATATGAATAACAAATTCACCAACACTCCTACTCATACATATATGACCCAATCTCTAGACAATTTGTCATCGGTGCAATTCTATATCTTCCTCGATATGACTTTTCAAACTGTTCATATCCACCCGCTGTGTGAACGCCTTTGTTTCGTAGCCATTAATCAAAGCGTCGGGAGGCCAGACTTGATGAGCTGGGCAGATAAGCGAGGCGAGTTGAATAATTGGCACAGAAGTGCATTAATTCAATTAGGACAACAAAAATAAACGTTACGCATCATTTGATGATATGGTAAAAAGGCAAGTGACTAGAGGGTATAGAAACGGAAAACAGACTTACAGACTCCACAGGCAAATAATTGTATGATACATCTGTAGCGCTAGGAATGGTTCACAGTATGACAGGTTTCGGATTGTACATTATAATGACGAGATAGGTTTTTTAATTATCATCATTTATAACATATACCATCTTTTATCAGTTAATATCAAAGAAAATGTTTTCCTAAACAAAATGAGAATGGAAATTGGCTACATAATTGCAGGTATTATTTGGAACATTGATATAAATTGCTTAAAAATTGCGTTGCTATTTGTATTGCATAGTTTATATTACTTTTCCGACAGTTACCATCAGAATCTCTTAATGATGGGTCGTACTAGAATAATTTTTATTGAGTAATGTTACTTTACATATGTCGACTATTTCTTAATTCCACATTTGCAAAACATGCACCTACTATCCCAATAAGTTAGAACATCATGATTTACACACCCCATTTCCAGAAGATTCTTGAAGAAGTTTTAGTTCAGAGTATACATCGCATATTATATGAACTTTATTTGTTCCATCCTCATGAAACGTACCGGCTGGCCGCCGCCCAGTAGAGAAAAGCCGTGACGTACTCATCATGAACTTTCGTTTCGCTGATTCAAATTCTGATCTGATAATTGAGATTCAGGAGTTAGACTTCAGAATTGATATCCCATTGATAGACGAGAAAATAAATGATTTAAAATCGATCATAATGATAGTAATTGAGGTACACCGATGGTTATTGTAGGACGTCTGGAAGTTTATCGTTGAATTACATTTTTTGTTACCATTTTAAAAATCAACGATAAATTTCCAAGAGACATACAATCTTATGTGCCGTATTCCAATTGTGATTGTCGTTCGCCGATTTGATTGTCATGGAACATTTACTGAATCATTTCCTAAATATTTAATTTATCATTTGTTGCATAAATGGAAACTCCTTTATTCATTGAACGTAGCTGGGTTGAGGCCGCGGCTTAGTGGCTGATAAAATGACTTTGTTAAGTGTTGGCATGCCCTTTTCCTTTCTTTTCACACCACCACTTTCCCCATGATCGACTCCCCGTCCACGTCTGGTGTTCGTGATGGTGCGCTAGTGTGAACACCATTTGTTGAGACCGAAGTTTGCATTTAGTCCCAAATCTGTCAAAAATATAGATATATCTCTTTTTTTATTACGACTACTGAAGGTATGAAATATATTCATGTTTTTCAGATGCGCTAGTTCGTCCTGTATGACCCTCGGCCATGTTGGACCATAAGGAAGGCGAGAGAAGATGTTGAAATTCTGTATTTTCCCTGCAGTTCAGGCGCTCACCAATCGAATGTTTCCGAGAGAAATATAAAACGTCGATGAGCTTCGATATACACGTCTAGTCTTATGGCCTCTCACTCTGAATAATAATCTGCCAAATATCCGACTGGGCAGAACCGCTCTATTGCCGCCATCTTTTGGTGAGGCATGAACCACAAGCTCGGTCAGTCAAATATATTTTTACGATGGAAGTAGCATCTTTTCGTTTCCTTGCCGATGCCTGCTAACATTGAATAAGAACTATAATCCATTTAGGTGTAATACAATCAGAGGCTATGTTGAGAATACAAAATATATCATGATGTTAAACAATTGTCAAGTAATCAATCTTCGTTTAGGACGGCGGCTGGAATGTGATTTAACACAAAAACATCACGTATTTGGCTCCTGTTCACATTGCGAACAGAGTTGGACTGTGGGTATCCTCGTAACACGACCTAGGGACAGAGAATACAGTGGTCACAACACATTTGCTCAGCAGTGTTTTGAAGCAATGTTACGTGTCACAATATAGCGTCACAGCACGGCGTCACAACGCAGTGTCACAACACAGTGTCACAACACAACGTCAGTACACAGCGTCACAACACAGCCTCGCAACACCACGTCACAGCCCAGAGTCACAATACCACGTCACAACCCAGCCTCACAACACAGCCTCACGACACAGCGTCACATCACAGACTCTCACAACACAGCTTCACTACAGATCGTCAGGAAACCACATCATAACATAGCGTCACAACGAAGCATCACAGCACAGCGTTGGAACACAGCCTCACAGCACAGCGTCACAACGCCGCGTCACTACCCCGCGTCAGAAAGCCACATCATAACACCGCCTCACAACGCAGAGTCAGAACACAAAGGTCACAACAAAGTTACAAGACATCGCCCCATAACAGCGTAGCAACACGCTGTTCCTTCACAGCGTCTCCACAATACACTCCATCACCTCAATACTGGAAGGTGTCCGCCACTCGGCTAGACTCGTGTTGTGACGTCTTCTGACCTCATGATCTTGCGACAGCATGGTCTGGTATCGGCGTCGTTGTAAACATGCGTTGTTATGGCCACGTAGTCTGGTACTTGTTACTCCTCACTGGACTACAACCATCGTTAGTAGTATGCTATACAGTCCAATGTACGATTCTAGAAAGTGCTGGCCAGAGCAGCCAAGGCTCTTCACATATTTTGGTCGTATGCTAATCGGCAAGCATATTATTTTGTGGTGAATAAACGATTTGAAAAAGGTAGATTGCAGTTCCTAAAAGAACGATACTATAGTTCGTGAATGAGCAATTAGAATATTTATAATGAGACTATTATCAGGTAGGCTTGAATTTAAGACGTTTTCTGGTGAAACACTCAGCAACTGTTTGCATGCTGCTTAGTGAACAGTTGAAGTTGCACTACACTTCGATCCATCGAAATTCGGTTTACAATTTATATCAGTAAAATATGGTCCATTTAATGATATGGCAGTCATTTAAACCGTCAAAATATTCTAATATATTTTCTGTAGCGTATCAATAATTACCATCTGAAGAAATACGCACGAATGACTAGCGTTTTCTAGAAGATCATATTGTCATTCCGCATGTATGAACACATTCTAGTACTGGTACTATTTTTTCCTGTATGAGTGCGTGAATTGCTAAAGCTTCGTTGACTATTCCGCACTCTTCTTTCAAGGGAACAACTCGACATGAACACACGTTCTCGTTTTGTTTCTTTACTCTAATATCTAATCTCTAATCTAATCTACTCCGCACTAACTCTCCGAGCTGGACTACTTCGAAAGAATCAGGTGATGGTTGTCATATAATAGTTAGGCTTCATAACAAGATATATATATTTTGTTCGTTTACGTGATCGTTAAATTACTTGGAGCAGCGGTCAAATACAGCTGTTGACCTTAAACGCGGCTACGAGGCAAATTTATTAAATTCATCTTGGTCTGACGCAAGACATACGGGTCAAGAAAATGAGGTTTCATATGATATTTTCTAATCCTTTTTTTATACAGAGCGCTTTCTGAAAAAGGAATAACATATCGTTTAACACTAACACTAACCTAGCAAAACGAAGTGGTGAAGGGGTTCAAACTGCATTGCACCTTTAAACGAAAACTGTCTCTTGTCACGGTATGAGCCCGCGTCCCCTGTCACGGGATGTGCCCGCGTCTACGTGGTGCGAAACAGCCCGGTGGGTGAGGGGAGGAGGGGTGTCGGCGGTGTAGGGGTGGGGGAATAGGGCGGCAGTAGGGTTGTAGATGAATGGGTTATAATAGGGTATTGGGTGTGGATGTGGCAGGTGTATTGAGTTGTTATTGAAAAATGTTTTGTATGCCTTAGGCATAACATAGTATCTGTTCACGGTATGATTGCATTTTAAAGTAAATTCATTACTGTGCCGATGGGTTAGGATAAGCAAACATAGATAAATAGTTTAATTTTAGTGCAAACAATCACAGGCAGTGCATTACTATTTGTAATGCATTTTAGTAAACGTTTTAGTAAACGCTGACTGGCCCAGACTGGCTTCTGTTTGTTAATGGCTGGACTCCCGTGATGCTTTTTGGTGAGGCTATTATCGAACAATGCCGCATTCATTGGATTCCCAAGGACGCCGTTTCGAGACGAGGTAAATGAAGACGCTACCGACGCTTCATTGATTGAAATAGTGGACAGGTCCTATCCTATTGAGCTAACATTCCATGGAAGGCATCAGTTTGAGAGATCTCTAAGATATTTTGTTCCCGTGAGTCTACAATTGGTTATTCTTAGATGAATTCCCATCTCGCAGCATAAATTGGAATTAATGAAAAGGGACTGTCTGTATATCGAGTCATTATTATATGTGTTCAAACAGCGTCTGGAGTCTGTGATAAAAGTGTCTGTATGACGACGATAGAATAGATCATATAATTCATGGGTGCTGTTTACACCGCTTAAGCTGCATTTCTTAGTACTCAATGGTATTATTTCAAGTAGGCAAAGTAAACTGATTGCAATTATACCGCATATATAAATGTAAATCTGTACTCCCTTTCGTTCCATGGTGTATTGTACAATAAAGAAAATATTTATCTTCTTCCCTTTATATACATTATTCTACTAGGTACCGCACCGATGTATGCAACCTCTGCAAGTATCTATGGATGGTGCCCCATGAGGGTACCGGCACAATTCTGGCTATCGTGGGAAGGCATATCCGTGACGTCACAGCTTTTCTGTTAAGGGTTTGTATTTAATGTCAAGGAGTTTGGCTAACCAGCACCAGGAAAGTGATACCTGTCCCTGTGTCATTACAGAGCGTTCGCAGTGTGTGTGTTGAAGTTTGATATCACAGGTTAGCTAGTGCCATGTTACCGTATTTTGCTTAGACGTATGGTTCAGTGTATTTTTTTCTTGTGATAAGTGCTGTTATCATTTGTAGACTGTGACTATTGATACGCTCCCGTGACTTATTGTGGGGAATCCCAGAATAGATCCATTTCCTGATTCTCGTCTTTTTTTATTAATGATTTTTTTATGGAAGGCGAGGGGCATTGAGCCAATGAAGGATTGGGTGAGATCATTGACCTCCCGAGAGACTATAGTTTTATTCACGAGGATCGATTTTAATTAGATCAGGCCGATGAATTCTAGTAGCGAGTTGCATATCCATTCCTGTGAAATATCAGAGGGGTATTATTCCGAAAGAAGTGCACCATCCCAGGCACAAGATTTTTGGTAGTGGGTGGCAAACCTGCAGAATAAACTTCAAGTCGAGCATATTTTTTACTCCTTCGTCTAATTTCCCGGTCCGATATTTATTTGTATGCTCGACTTATTCAGGCCCCGAATGAATACTTGTATGAACTGAAGAACCTCCAACGTCACCCTCGAGTTTCAGTTTCTCCATCATGTGTTGTTGATTACTTCCTCTGGTCTCAGTTTCGCCATCTGGGATTGGGGGTTCAGGAAGTAGACTTGGTCATCCATGTACCAATTTTGTAACCATGTGATTGCACTCGATATCAATTTTTTTAAAACGAACCCTCCTCTAATGGTCGATAGGATTTTCCTTTTACCCTCGGATATACCCTTGCCTTTACCTTCTAGTTTACCCTTAGATTTAGCTAACAATTTTACCATCCCTTTAAATTTATTTATTCTAAAACTGCTATTTTTTTCGCACTTGAATTTTCAACTTCAATAATTTTTAAATATCTCTGATGTAATATTGATCTCTTTGGGAGTGAGTTTCTTTATTATCTGGGAGCGTTCTGATGGTTTAATTTATTTAATGTCTTGTAGAAAGCCAAATTTCGTTTCAGTGTATCTTTTCCTGACATTATTTAACCACGTCTCCTGCTTTTATCAATACAGATTTACTGTCGAGGTAATCTAAATACTGCATGTTTTCGCGTTCTCAAGACTTTAATGGAATACACATCAGGTTTTGAACATAAAGATAGTTCCTGTTTGTAGCAGAAGCTCTTGATAGGTTCTTTGACGTCAAGAAGCGTAACCTCGTACGTAACCGGGCAATGATACGAATTGCCCGGTTACGTATGATGGGTCAAAGCAGTGACCCATCAATAAGCACATTCAGACGAGGGTTCGATATCCAATTTACGCGCGAGGTTTCTAACGTGACGGGGGGTCACGTTAGAAACCTCGCGCGTAAATTGAATATCGAACCCTCGTCTGAATGTGCTTATTGATGGGTCACTGCTTTGAAAACGTACGTTCGTTCCGACCTTCAATCATGTAATGGGGTCTATAATGCGGCCGCGCTTCCATTTATAATTTCTTTCTGCAGTGCCTGAATTTATTTAGGGTCATCCATCAGATAAACGTCAATAGAGATCAAACCATGCGGACCCGCGTGTTGGGTAATGTTTAAGCTATATACTACGTCTTTTAATAAATCTATATAGCGCTCCGTCTCTGTATGATGCATATATTTAGCCAATTTTATTTTCAGTGTCTTAATCACGCGTTCCGCTAAGGCTGATTTTAGTTACTTCTTGAAGGTGTGGTATAATTTAAAAAATTTACTTGCCAGATGCGCTTTCATTTCAGTGTTTACAAATTCGGTTCCTTCTTCAGTTAAAAGCCGAGGGCCATACAAGTTTATTAAAAATATTATCAAATGTGGGGATCATATGATGTGCAGTTATAGCTTTTAGGGGGCGTACACTCAGATATCTGCTGTAAATGTCGATAGCAACTAATAAGTATCTCATTCCCTTATTTTTGGATGCAAACTGTTTTACGTAAGCTACATCTGCACATAGAATGTTACCTGAAGATTCGGTCATAAAGAACCGCCGGCTGAACTTCAATGGAGCATGCTTGAAGTGTGTATAAGTGTCTGAGCTATGTAGATATTTTTCAACATCATGCAATCTAGAGGATGGTTTAATTGCTTTATAGCTTTGATGTAAGGCTTACGCACTTGAAAAGGAGCCGACACTTGCCGGGTTACAGTACACGTTCTCCATCCTAATCCAATACTAATAGCAAATCTTGCGAGCTCTATATTTTATAGCACTAAAGCCTAATCAATTTCTGGGCCTACGATATTGTTTCTTACAAGCAGTTTGCTGTCGCTGGTCTAAGTGAAATCGAACAATATATGACCATATTTGATTCGTTCGACGAAATTCCGGTATTTATCTATTCATGAATCTATTTGATCTCGTAAAATAAACGTCTTTCCGAAATAGCGAAGCTGATTTATGTCACGTAACCTTAGAAGGATGAAATGAGTAGATTTCAAGGCGATTGTTCTATGAAACGGATTTGCGTGGAAGAGGGATTGATTGAGGTAAAAAAAGCTTGTGTCGGTGTACCAATCTCCGCAAAACACATCCGAAATGATCTTTAGACTCTCGCTGGATAATATCATGACGTCAAAGATACCTAATGTATTTACTTTGGGCTTACGAGATAATGGGTTAAACGCAACTTCACCCTTATTTATCAAATTTTTTCCATGTGGTTGTACAGGAAAATAGTTCGCACTTGATATTACTATCTGGTAGAAATGATCTGAATATTTATCATTTAACTTACCAACCAAATCACTTGTGCCTGAGCATGAGAACATACTGAAAAACAACCTAGCAGGCTTTTGAAAAATATTCACATCTGCAAAAGTTATTGTCTCAATTCATACCCAGATACACCGTTCGACTGAGCCATAACCAGAAGAGAGCTTTATTTATAAATAGGTGTTCCCACAGATGCCAGGCCATTGAATCTTTATAAATATACTTTGTCTTTCCTCTGCTGAAAATGTCCACCTATACAGTCGCTGTCAATCTCTCCAGCTCCAATGTCCTGGCATTCGACTGACAATTATTGGTTGCTGATGTTGCAACGTCAAGCGCTGGGGAGCAGGGAGCCCTTGCTGTTGTTCCCGTCCCGAATCATCAATTACCCACCGTTAACGGTACGTATTAAATCGTTGATTTATGTATAGCTATCAATGTTTGTGACAATCTAACATTTCTCTCCCCAGATTTTCTCAACAGACCATGCTGACAGCGATGGGAACCATTCAAGTCTGAGTAATATAACTGGGCTGAGCGGCTTGATTGCGATGTTGGATAACTCTCCAGTTGCCGAACCATCTGACGTCATCGTTACACAGCAGAATATTGAGCAGTTCTCATTTATGCATCAACCTGAGCCGATCGATCAAGCAACATCTCATGGAGATTTAGAAGGTATGTGATATTTCAGTATGACCTTCAGTGTTAGTGACAAACTAACTTTCTCTAAACATATTTTGATATTATTAGCAATCTTCTAACTTTAACTTTCTCTCCCCAGGCATCGCCGCTGGATCAGGCCGAGCAGCGAGTGTTTCCGCACCAGAGCGTAACGCAGCCCCACCTGCGTCAGAACAACCGCACACTGCAGAGCTTCTGTTTCCAGGACCTGTTGATGGCCAGGCCGCCATTACAACGTCTACCTATACCGAGGATGGCATGGCGCAAGCCGCCTTGCCTGCGATCGCGACGGAGCAGCCAGCCTGGAGTACCAATACAACTGTCTCGGCAGAACAATCGCACATTCAAATTGCTGCTGCTCAGACCGAGCGTAGTGCAAATGCAACTACCCAGGTGCGCCCCTCAAACGGACCTTAGGTGCGTGGCATCGCCGATATGGAGCAGGCAGCAGAACGAACAGGCGTGATGACCGAAAAAGCAGGACCCTCTACTGCATCACACCCATCACTGCATAGTGACGGCCCCTCACAAAAGAGAAGGTATGTAGAGGTCCCACTTTTAAGTAGAAACTCATTCCCCAGCGATCATTTCCCCATGGTTACCCCTACTATGTTAGAACTTGGGGGTGACGGTATGGATGATCTTCACCTTGGAGCAGAGCAGACGCTCGGGATGATTGAGTATTATTTAACGCTATTTTGAATTATTTGTATCCGTTAATTAAGTAGCTCGACGAAATCAATGACGAAGGTATGGATGATACCAAACCATTTCAGGACGAATTTAATCCGCCCATTCACAACTCGAGTTATGTTTTTATTAACCATTATGGTTTATAGACAGACGGTTCCGTATTCATCCCGTTATACCTAACCTGAATGATATTGCGCAAGTGTCTGCCCATGCACAACACTGTTAGACAAGGGCGCAGCGAATAGAGTCCTCACACCGACCAATTCTGCATCGCTCATATGCCATGCAAATAGGTTTTTGCACCTCGCAACGAAGTAATAGGTTCTTGCTTCTCGAAGCGAAGTAAATAGAATTTTGCTCCTCGCAGCAAATAATTGTATTTATATGTCTTATTTAATACCACATAT
>SDVV010007236.1:0-17915 GCA_016164225.1 Gammarus roeselii
ACACACACACACACACACACACACACACACACACACACACACACACACACACACACACACACACACACACACACACACACACACACACACACACACACACACACACACACACACACACACACACACACACACACACACATCCACACACACACACATCCACGTAGACATACACACATACACATACACATACACACACACTCACAAACTCACACACACCCCATGGTATGACAAGTGTGTGCCATCGTATGTTCTCGTCAAGCCATAAAGATGCACCGAATTAGGAACGAGTTCTGTCAGATTTGATCCGATGAAATGGGGCTGTCGAATCCGTGTTCGCGATCAGGGATTGTCGTGACAATCATTTTAGAGTTGTTGGTTGAGATATTATTCCATATAATGAATAAATATATCATGCTTGCAAGCGGGCCTTGCAGGATTTGAACTGAGCATAGGGGCTGACTTAGAGGGAACATTTTCTTATTTGGATTTTGTTTTTTCGATTGATCTCAACTCAAGAACATTTTTCTAACATTCAATTATTTTCATTTATCAATGATGTTCCGAAGGTAACATTTTTTACTGAAGTTTACTCAATATTAACTCAAAACTTGAAGGAGTGAATAAATATATATCTAAATATATCCCTAGTCAATGGACAGTGTCAAGGGACACTCTATCCTATCTCGTTCAATATGTCAAGACAAAGAAAACGAAACAGAACTATTCATAAAAAAAAGTTAAATAAGTAAGGTCAACTGATATTTACTCCAAATGAGAATATACAGATAACGCTGATTTTTTTAAATATAAATTCAGAGCGGAAAATGAGCAACGTGGGGCAGTATAAGGTTTTTCACGAATAAGTTTCGGGTTTTAAAGGCCAATAAAACTGTTTTCACACTGCGTACGATTTTTTTTGACATTATAGTGTTTGTAAGCTATGTTTTCATTAAAATGATTTCAATATCAATTTCAAATTTTCGTTGCTTTCGATTAAAAGCTAATATTCAGGAGATTTATTTCGTATTATACATACCAATCATTTCCACAAAATCAACGACGAATTTTACTTATTCCTACTCCAAAAGAAATAGAAAAACTATCGATCAAACAGCAATCTTACTTTGATCAGCTTTAGTTTGAAATCATCGGTTCCAATATAGCAAATTAAGAGCTTTAAGAAGGATATAAGCAAACATAAATGTTCCCTCACTTCGCAGTGTTCGCTAAATTAAAGGAACTTGGCACCGTTCAGGATAGGCAGCGTCCTGGTCAATCTCGGACGGGAAGAAACATAAACAACATCGATTCTGTTCGGCAAGACGTCACTCTTACTTCACTTAAATCATTGATAAGGCATTGGGACGAAATCCAAATTTTTAAACATATTTGTTTCGCGCATTGAAAAAAATCTGTAGTCTTTTTATTTACAAAATATAGCTTGAGAGAAAAGGTTACAGTCTGCGCTGGCATTTATTGAAATCTTCCAAGAGGACGATCAAATTTGTTCGCTGGGGATGACTGATAAAGCTCATTTTCACTAAAACGGATTTGTCCATCTTAAACTCCTAATATTTGGCTTTCGATTGGTGTCTATTACATTTGTGAACGATTTATCTGGGAAGAATTATATTTACTTTTAGAATTAGGAACTTGAACATAAAAAAATTGTACATTGCTTATACTCATGTAATGTTTCTCTCACGAATCACAAATTTAAAAACTAATTACCCACATTTTTTAACACGAATTAAAGAATTTGCATGACTTGTTTCACATGCGCAAGATGAAATCCTTCAGGTCACTGATTAAAATGAGGCTGATAATTAAACATGCTCCTATATGTGCGACAAACTAGAAAAATGTATGTTTAAAAATAGAAAATCATCGGAAAGGAGACATCATTAAAATAACATTGATTAGTAACACACAGTTTCCATGGTATTTCGCATATTTGAAGTACAGTACTGTTCAAGAATTTCAGCACGTACAAATTCGAACAGTTAAAAGTTTAGTTACAGTGTAAAGGTATTTAAACTGCTAAATCTGTATTAATAAAATTTCAAGTTTCATCAGCTCTTTATTTTAAAAATGATTGTGACTTTTTTGACGAGTTACGGCGAATTTTCAAATCCGTGCTGCTACGAAGATTAGACCATACGTTATTTCTTACGGAAAAATCGTAATAAATATAAGGTGATGGAAACAAAGATTTGCAAGCAATTACTGCAATGGGGAAGTTAATAATGTGACAGTTGAAGAATTTTCCATCGACAAAAGAGAGTCAAAATGTGGTTGTTCTTGCAAGCATGTGAAAGCGTTCTAAGAACTCACTCTTGAAGAAGAACTGTGATTCATAAAGGGATGAATATGGCTGTAGTGCCGATTTTTTTCGGTAGTTGTTAGAAAATGTAGACTTTTAGTATAGTATGCCACACAATTTAGAGAACTGTACTCTTTATACGATCTTTTCAGTTAACTTGCTCGTCAACTATAACATTGAGAAACTTTGTTTTTTGATGCGTCTACAATTAATTGACCTCTCAATTTGACCTCTCTGTTATTCTGGGTATCTTCGTCCTGGATAATATCATATCATTTTTTTGTCGACATTTAGCGGCTACTTATCAGATGTGAACTAGTTTTAAATGTCACCAGCTGATTACTTGTATCATTAATAGTATCATTAGTTTTTTTTCCTTCAAGTACCCTGTAGTTCATCTGAAAAAGGATATAATGCAACCTGTCTTTAATGTTGACAGTGACATTAATATTGGTGGGGAGGAGCAAAGGCCCAAATACCGACCCTTGCGGTACTTCAACATAAACTTGTCTGTCAGTTGATGATTGTTTGTTCAATCTCACTAAGAGTTTTCTAGCAAGCAAATAATTTTCCCTCAACGTTTGTCAAAATAACTAATTTCTGATGCTAAACTTGTTATCCGAATTACATTTAGAATATCTATACCGGGTAAGGTTACTGGTGTTGTCAGATGGTATAACGCAAGCTACATATACTTAATCAGAATGTAGCACTTTTTGTAGGTGACCCCAATTAGCAAACTTAAAGTAATACTAGAATGAACAACTTTAAACTATATTCATCAGCTACAAAAGCAGTCGGCACATCGAAACATGAATTTGGGAAATGGTAAACAAAGTACTAACAAAGCATTTTAGACAGTAATTGCAAACATGCCGTCATTTACTGCTCTGGTCCTGTACAAGCGGCATCGCGCACGTGCCAAGGTCTTAGCAGAGTTTCTTCCCCGGCCCACAGCCGCTGTTCAAGCAGCTCTTCGTATTACCAACCATAATGACCGACCAAAGTGGGCAATAGAACGCATTAGCAGGAGAAAAGCCCTTGGCAAGAGGGACATGAATAGACGCTGGACTTCCGCTGGCTGTAAGGGGAACTTGGCAATGAGTACCAAGAGGGACATGCATAGACGCTGGACTTCCGCTGGCTGTAAGGGGTACTAGGCAATGAGTACCAAGAGGGACATGCATAGACGCTGGACTTCAGCTGGCTGTAAGGGGTACTTGGCAATGAGTACCAAGAGGGACATGCATAGACGCTGGACTTCCGCTGGCTGTGAGGGGTACTTGGCAATGAGTGCCAAGAGGGACATGCATAGACGCTGGACTTCCGCTGGCTGTGAGGGGTACTTGGCAATGAGTGCCAAGAGGGAAATGAATAGACGCTGGACTTCCGCTGGCTGTAAGGAGTACTTGGCAACGAGTATCAAGAGGGACATGAATAGACGCTGGATTTCAGCTGGCTGTAAGGGGTACTTGGCAATGAGTATCAAGAGGGATATGAATAGACGCTGGACTTCCGCTGGCTGTAAAGGGGTACTTGACAATGAGTACCAAGAGGGACATGAATAGACGCTGGACTTCCGCTGGCTGTAAGGGGAACTTGGCAATGAGTACCAAGAGGGACATGAATAGACGCTGGACTTCCGCTGGCTGTAAGGGGTACTTGGCAATGAGGGCCAAGAGGGACATGCATAGACGCTGGACTTCTGCTGGCTATAAGGGGTACTTGGCAATAGTACCAAGAGGGACATGCATAGACGCTGGACTTCAACTGGCTGTAAGGGGTACTTGGCAATGAGGGCCAAGAGGGACATGCATAGACGCTGGGCTTCCGCTGGCTGTAAGGGGTACTTGGCAATGAGTGCCAAGAGGGACATGCATAGACGCTGGACTTCCGCTGGCTGTAAGGGGTACTTGGCAATGAGTACCAAGAGGGACATGCATAGACGCTGGACTTCCGCTAACTGTAAGGGGTACTTGGCAATGAGTACCAAGAGGGACATGCATAGACGCTGGACTTCCGCTGGCTGTAAGGGGTACTTGGCAATGAGTACCAAGAGGGACATGCATAGACGCTGAACTTCCGCTGGCTGTAAGGGGTACTTGGTACGAAGTTCCTAGAGGGACAGGAATAGACGCTTCACAGTCGCTGGCTCTTAACAATATACTTAGCCCTCTGTACCATGAGCGAAATGAATGAAAGCAGCCCTGCCGTTGGTTGTAAGTGATACTGACCACTCAGTACCACGAGGCTTATGAAATGACGATGTTATTACACTGGCTGTGACGGGAATTTGATACTCAGCCCCAAGAGAAGCAAGAATAGACGCTGCCCTGTATTTGGTGCGTCATATTGTGACGGGATAATTGTTGATGTTGATTACATTAGCATTGCACTATTGTTTTGGTGCACTATGTTGCACTATGATGCACTATGTTGATCGTTCACTGTCATTGCACTATTGTTTTGATGCTCTATGCACTATGTTGCACTACGATGCACTATGTTGATCGTTCACTGTCATTGCACTATTGTTTTGATGCACTTTGCACTATGTTGCACTATGATGCACTATGTTGATCTTTCACTGTCTAAAATCGACTAATAAGCCAGGATAACAGTGTAGCCTTCTTTAGCTGTTGTAATACTCTATTAAGCCACGAGTTGTAGGAAGCCTTGATTCTAGGCTGCAGAAAATATGCATCAACAAAGCCTTTCTAAGGTCAATTTGTCAAGACGGAAGAACCACAATAACCCACAATATCCACAGAATCCACAATACCCTACAATAGCTAGATAATAACAAAAACTGCTAGTTTTACCTGACGTGCAAACAGGTTGCCCTGCGTTTTACACATGCCTGAATCCCAAGGTTCCAGAGAAAAAAATTGTGAAAGCCTATCAAATAGCATTTGAAAAAATGAATCAACTCTTCGAGGCTTCAAACTTGAGCTTAATGGAATTACGCTACTCTGGGTGGCCAAGAACGCCAGGAATCGGGTCATTTGGAATGGTTTGCTAGGCAGCGTTCAGGTGTTGAGATCACTGTGCAAGTTCATTGGACAAAAACTGTGTTACCTCTGATCAATGAAAGCATCGTATAAATCGGACACCAATGCTAACGTTCAGAACATATTTTTTTTCCTTTTAAATGAAGAAAATGCGTTCGTATTTTTATGATGAGATTTTCAATAAATAAAAATTATTCATAATATTTGAATGTTTTTCAGGGGTGCTGCGTATGAATGCTAACGTGAGATGGGTGCGATGGCAGGAATGAGTAGATGAACTTCATCAGAACCATCATGGAAATGAAACCGTTTCATTTTTATGAAATCGTACATCGTGTTGGTATTTAAGATCTTTCTGTTGACTTGAGCCAACGGGACTCGAACCAAGTATCTCGAGGGCCTTCATAGACGTCCCTATGTTTACTCGAGCTATCGAAACTTCCGGCAAATATCTCGGCGGCCTGCATGTCTTTCTGTTTACTCGAGCTATCGGGACTCGAGAAAAGTCACTCGGGTGCCTGCATGTTTCTCTGCAGACTCGAGCTATCGGGCCTCGAAACAAGTCTTTCTGCAGATTCAAGCTATCGGTCCTCGAGGCAAGTCCGCAGACTCGAGCTATCGGGTTTCGAGGCAATGAATCTCCATGTTGACTCGAACAATCAAAACTCGAGACATCGATTCCTAGTCTTGGTTTTATACTTAAGCAGCAGCGGCATCAACTTCGAGGAAGGTGATGTGCTACAAGAGCAAAGCGATGTTTTTGCAACCTTGGAAATGCATTGCCAAGGAGCCAGCATAAGATCGGTATCATCAGATATACGTATCTGTTTTTAGTTCGTCAACCACCGTCAGATTCATGAAGAGTATTGCAGTATTGAACAACGTCTGTACTATAGTACATTAAATACTTCTATGAAGAGTATTGAACAACATCTGAACTATAAGACATTAAATACCATAAATATGTTATGCTAACAACCTTATGTTAGCATAACAATGTTATGTTCAAATGTTTAAACGAGGTGGAAACTAGTTAAACGTTGTATGTATTGATGAATGTATGTCTTTCATTAAAAAATCCTGCGCCCTGCTTGGAGATTGCAAAGCAACTGCCAAAAAATACGATGAAAAGGAATAATCTAAACACTGTGGGAAATGCTTCTACAGTTAAAGGACATGGGACCTTTTGTCATAGCTGCTCGCTGCTGCAAACTAATTACTACTACTTTATGTATGCAAAGCTATTGCTGGCAGCACCAATCAGAGCCCAGTTTAGGAATGTTGCTGGCAGCACGAATCAGAGCCCAGTATAGTAATGTCGCTGGCAGCACGAATCAGAGCCCAATATAGGTATATTGCTGGCAGCACGAATCAGAGCCCAATATAGGAATATTGCTGGCAGCACGAATCAGGGCCCAATATAGGAATATTGCTGGCAGCACGAATCAGAGCCCAATATAGGAATGTCTTCAATGGAAAGACAGCACTACTGGCTTTGGTCTTCTATTGTAGCCTTCGTTCCTAAAGATTCTCATTGTAATTAGAGGTATTGACAAACACCGGCAACAATTCAAACACAATTTACTTCAAAGTGATAACAGCGTATATGCCATGGCTATCTACTGATCCCAATGCAAACACACTAGCAAAAACTTATACGAGTCAATTTTTTTAAACTACAACTTGTTCTCATTGAAGATTTTGCCAATTCCATAACCTACGTCTGGAGAGCCTGCCCGTCCTTTTCCTATCTATTTCCGTCTGAATAAGTCCATCAACCTTGTCTTTTCTGCCGCCAGGGCATCTGCAGCCACCTATACTAAAAAACAAGGGCGATAAAATGCAGACCCTCGCCGCGGGGCACCGACAAAGAATTATATTTATCGCCAGAAAACTTTACCACAACTATTCAAACTATTATACATAATGAAGAAGAACAGACTGCTGGAGACGGATTCATGGTTAATTAGTAACAGGCTACTGGAGACGGAGACATGATTAATTAATTAGTATCAGGCTGCTGGAGACGGAGTCATAGTTAATTAGTAACCGGCTGCTGGAGATGGGTTCATGGTTAATTAGTAACAGGCTGCTGGAGACGGGTTCATGGTTAATTAATTAGTAACAGGATGCTGGAGACGGATTCATGGTTAATTAGTAACAGGCTGCTGGAGACGGATTCATGGTTAATTAGTAACAGGGTGCTGGTACGGATTCATGGTTAATTAGTAACAGGCTGCTGGATACGGATTCATGGTTAATTAGTAACAGGCTGCTGGAGACGGATTCATGGTTAATTAGTAACAGGCTGCTGGAGACGGATTCGTGGTTAATTAGTAACAGGCTGCTGGAGACGTATTCATGGTTAATTAGTAATAGGCTGCTGGTACGGATTCATGGTTAATTAGTAACAGGCTGCTGGATACGGATTCATGGTTAATTAGTAACAGGCTGCTGGAGACGGATTCATGGTTAATTAGTAACAGGCTGCTGGAGACGGATTCGTGGTTAATTAGTAACAGGCTGCTGGAGACGTATTCATGGTTAATTAGTAATAGGCTGCTGGTACGGATTCATGGTTAATTAGTAACAGGCTGCTGGATACGGATTCATGGTTAATTAGTAACAGGCTGCTGGAGACGGATTCATGGTTAATTAGTAACAGCGTGCTGGCGACGGATTCATGGTTAATCAGTTACTCATGCCGCCTTGTTCCCGAGTTAAAGTATAAATGTTTGCTTAATTTCTTCCGTATTCACTAGTCTTTAAAACCAACTGTCTTATGGACAAAATTCCAATTCCCACTTTAGAAAATTAAATGAAAAAGTGTTAAGTTTACCATACATATAGAAGTATCATTCATCAAAATGTTTTGTTTTTATTCAAACGTAAGGGCTCATAAAGCGTTTCAAACGTGACGTCTTGTGAAGTGTTTTAAACGTGAGGGCTTATAAAGCATTTCAAACGTGATAGCTTGTAAGACGTTTCAAACGTGAGGGCTCACAAAGCGTTTCAAACGTGAGGGTTTACGAAGCGTTTCAAACGTGAGGGCTTATAGAGCGTTTCAAACGTGAGAGCTCATAAAGCGTTTCAAACGTGAGGGCTTATAAAGCGTTTCAAACGTGAGGGCTTATAAAGTGTTTCAAACGTGAGACTTATAAAGTGTTTCTTCTGCATCACTGAACTGAGAGAAATATCATGTTGCAGTAGCTGTCATTTGTTTCCTTACTGTTTGCCTTCTTGTAATCCTTTGAATATCGTCCACATTTATCTACCGCATACCTTTATGTTTTCCAGAAACGACTTATCGTGTCAACGTTGATCTAGTCTATGTGAAGAATATTCTCATTAACCTTAGCACATGCAATGGAACCATGCCGTGCGCAAGGATTCCCTTTTTTAATTCACAATCATTGAACCAACGAGCCTGTAATCAATAACATTAATAAAATACTATGGTGACCAAACCATCATACAAAATAACAAGAAACTACTGTTATGTATACGCATAATTGTTTGTCCAATCAAATACATTGCCAACATTGTGAGACAACAAGGAGCTCCTTGCGCCACATCGCACTCGAGCATTTCGGTAGGAATTTGCATTTACTTTCTCAGCTAAATTCTAGAGAGGGAGTTGGACAGGTCAACTGGTTACCAGTCATGACCCATCCTTAGTATCCAGCAGTGCTTGGGCCTATGCCCAGGCGCTGGCTTCTCAGACTGACCTCTTCGGAAGACAGCTCGAAATAAGTTGCCCCCTGATAATGTAACTTGACATTACTACATTAAATTGGCCTCCGGTGATAATGGAATAAGAGAAAAAGTGGCAGCCTATTCCGTTTTTGTCGTCGTCTCTGCTACGATGAGAGAAGAGTTTTCTCGCAATATTCGTGGATCTTAGACTACGTTGATCGTGATGTACTGCGTGGATCGTTGAAGGCGTTTATCGTAGTGTCCGTGGGTCGTAGAATACGTGGATTTAGATTAAATTCCCATAGATGACAACTACATTGTTTGTCGGCAATGACTACTACTTAATATACGTAGTAAGTGCTAAATAGTGCCCTACTTGGTGCTAATATGCTCTGATAATTCGCCCTGCGTTACCAATAGTCGGCCATGATGTTAGAGGTGCTCAACTATGTACTAACCCCATTAAATTTGGTTTCTACTTAAACCTGTAGATATAAAACCAAGTTCTCTTTGCGGTGCTCGATAATGTGTGGTGTTGATATCAGTGTGATCGGGTAGCTAGTACAGTTACCGAGTGGAAGGAGACGTCCTCAAGATTGATGTTGGTGAATGTCAAGTTAGGAATAGAAAGATGGGCGTTTGTGAGTACCTACGGACCAGGTAGCTAAAAGAGTGAGGAAGAGGTGGGATCCATTCTGAGCTGACCTGAGAGAGTGTATTGAGAGTTTTGGATGTCAGTTCAGTGTGGTTGTACTGGGTGACCTGAATGCGAGAGTTGGAGATGTAGTGGTAGAGAAATTGGTAGGGAGGTATGGCGTTTATGGTAGAAATGATAGTGGAGATAAACGATAGATCTGTGCATGGAATTGGAGCTGGTGGTTGGAAACACCTAGTTGGAGAAGCGAGATGTCCACAACTACACATGGGTAATGATATCCCATGGTGCAAGGGTGGAGAGGGCACAGATGGACTTAGTGCCGATTTCAAGGAGCGTGGTGGGGAAGCTGGTGGATGTGCAGGTGTTGAGAGGATTGGGTGGAGGAATGCTTGACCGCCTGCCGTGGAGCAAGATTAAGAGTGGAGCAGAGGTGGAAGGGAAACAAAAGTATGAGAGAAGTACGAGAGGATGTAAAGGTGACTGAACTGAGTGTGGAAGGCAGAGTTGAATTCCAGCGTGAGAGGGCAGGACGTGAGAGATGTGCAGAATGAATGGGAGGCGTTCAGAGATGCGCTGTTGAGATGTGCGAAAAATGCTTGTGGTGTGCGTCTTGTAGGAAGATGCAGGAGGAAGGGCTGCGAGTGGCGGATCGAAAAGGTTAAACTGGCGGTGGCGCAGAAGGGAAGAGCCTTCGAGAAGTGATTGCAAGAGAGGTCGGTGGTGGTTACTGACAACTACAGAGAGAAGAGAAACGAGGTAAAGCAAGGGGTGAGGAGAGCAAAGAGGGACGCTGATACCAGGTGGGCAGACGGTTGAGGAGAACCAAAAGATGCTCTGAAAAGAGGGGAAGAGGGGTAGGAATGATGAGACCGGGAAGGATGAGGTAGTGAAAGATGAAAACGGCCGGTTGTTGTTGGGAAGTGGTGATGTACGGAAGAGGTGGGGCTAGTATTTTGATGAGTTATTGAATGTCAGAGAGGCTGACAATGTTGCCATGCGTGGGTGGGGGCGCACGGATGCCGGTTTAGGGAGAGAGACTTGTAACGGACATTTCAAAGGAAGAGGTGCAGGAGGCGGTAGAGGTGATGAAAGCAGGAAAAGTTCCTGGTTTGGTCCGCATTGTGACTGAGTGCTTGTGGAAGGGTTGAGTAACGTTTGTCGAATAGCTGGTGAGGTGACTAAAGGGTTGAGTAACTTTCGTCGAATAGCTGGTGAGGTGACTAAATCCATGTTTTGCGTCGCCCGTGGTGCCGATTGAGTAGCGAACACATTACAAGCTGAGAGGAATCAGGTCGTAATGTGTTGTCGTTAAGGTGTGCGGGAGGGGGGCTGATTGTTATGTGTTGTCGTTAAGGTGTGCGGGAGGGGGGCTGATTGTGATGTGTTGTCATTAAGGTGTGCGAGAGGGGGGCTGGTCTAAGCTTTTGAGACCGTACGGATGGTGCAACTGACAAGGAACAGTATGACTTGAGGAGTGGAAGAGGGGTGCGATCAAATTTTTGCAGTGAGAGAAGTCTGTGAAAAGTACCTTGCGAAGGGAAAATAAGTGTTCTGGGCCATCGTGGATCTGGAAGAGGACAACGATAGGGCCGACAGGGAAGCTTTGTGGAGGTTGTTGCGTTTGTTTGGAGTAAGCGGGAATTTGTTGCACGTGGTTCAGAGTTTCTATGTTGGCAGCAGAGCATATGTCAGAGTGGAACGCAATGTGAGTGTTTGGTTAACAGTGAAAGCGGGACTGAGACAAGACTACGTTATGTCTTCCTGACTGTTTAATCTCAATATGGATGTAGTGATCGAGGAGGTGTTGGATACGAATTGTTGGAGTTGGCAGCTGAGCCAGTTACTGTTCTCGGATGATACGGCACTGGTGGCGGATTCAGAGACGAAGCTGGGTTGGTTAGTGTCGGAGTTTGGTAGACTGTGTGGAAGGAGGAAACTTCGAGTTGACGTGGGTAAAGTAAACTTATGTGACGCTCGAGGGGTGTCGATGCTAGCAGAATCAGTGTCCCATTAAATGGAGAGTTATTGAAGGAAGTTTACCGTTTTAAATACCTGGGCTCCCATGGGGAGAAGACCGAACAAGTGGAAACTGAGGTGAAGTCGCGAGTATAGGAAGAGTGCAACGTGTTGGGTGCACTGAACAGTGTACTGAGGTGTGGGACGTTGGGGATGGAAGCAAAGACAGTGCTAGTGCTGTATGAAGGGGTAGTTGTCCCAACTGTACTCTACGGAGCTGAGACTTGAGAGGTGAGAGCAAAAGGGAGTAGAAGGTTGAATGTTTTCGAGAGGATATGTTTGAGGAGCATGGCTGGTGTGACACTGAGAGGCAGGATCAACAACGACAAAATTGTTTGATTTAGAACGGGGATGGTGAAGAAGTTAGAGAACTGCGTAGATTTGTGTGTTATGGGATGGTTCGGACACATGGTGAGGATGGATGATGGAACATTGGTGGAAAGGATGATGAATTCGGAGGTGAGTGGACGTATGCCTAGAGGTAAACTGAAGTTTGGATAGATGAATTGCGTTAAGCAGGCGTTAAGAAGGAGTGACATGAGTGTGAAGGTCGCGAGAGAGCGTGCAATGGATACGCGTGAGTGGAGAATGGTTGTGAATGGATGAATTTTTGACGTTTTCCTGATGTGCCCTCTCGCCCTTGGCATCTCGTTGAGAAACCGGTTGGCCGTGGGTAGGTGGCGCCCGGTCACAATGACTCAGCACGGGTAAACCAGTCACACTGTCGGGACCTGCTGCTGACACTGACCTCGGACCGCACTCATTACCTAGAGCGTGTTGCGGGGTCTTCTGGCCGGACCCTTAAGCGCAACAGGGCCAAGATGTTTGAGTGTCTGTACTTGTATCTATATCCTTTTGCAGCCGACTATCCGTATTAGATTCGATGGCAGTGAATGAAGACTGGTTGGCACTCACAACGTACTCTACCAAACTTCAAACATATTTTATTAATGTTTGCGGACAGTAAAAAGTCTACGTGGATACCAAACATTAGGTTGATAAATTTGCAAACTACACTTGAGTAGAAACTGATTTTTTTAATTGATGATGTGAATTTATCATTACTGTTTAGTGTAAGTCAAACTCGTTACGATTCAATGGTAACTGAAATACTTGAAAATACAGTAAATGGAGCTGAAAGTGAGCACAGATCAATAATAAATCATGTAATCAGACAAATAAAGACATAAGATACGTTCGCATCGATACTTACGGAGGAGGAATTTATTGCAACATGAGAAAAGGCTTTCCTCAGCAAAAATACAATAATAATATCAGGTGTTATTGTTACGACGCTCTGCTGAGGACGTTACTTTCTGAGGCTCGCTAAACCCTTTTAGATGAGAGCTGCCGTGAAGAGCGGTTTGAAGACCGTCAGCTGCTCGCTGGACCACTTGTGACGAGAGCTATAATGAAGGGCCATTCGAAGAGCATCAGCTGCTTGTTCCAGGACAAAGCCACGAAAACGTGATTGATCTGCGGTTACCATTACTAGGCTTACGACATCGTCCAATGTAATATTCGGTCATGGTGAGATTCCGGTCAGAAAGAAAGTTCTTTATATATTAATCGAATGTATAGGAAGTGTTGACTTACAAATACACAATGCAAAGGAGTGAAAGTTGGCACTTGATTGTTCACGACACGAAATTATTCTCGATTGAAAGATTCTGAACGCTATTAATCATTTAGTTACAACTGAACACTATTTTTCATTATCGGAGCCAGGATTGGCAGGATTGATCATGCACGTTTGTAACCTGTTGCTCTTGAACCTTGATATTTGATAAGGCCGGTGCAGGGGCTCCCTATCTTGCTGTTGTCCTCTAAACTGAAACTTGCAACATCCATGGATTGTATCAAGGTACGTACAGACGTACCAGCGAGCATATCCAATACGGCAGTACCCAGATCCCCTATTTTGGTTGCTAACTGAATATTTAAAAAAAAACGTTATTCTTCAATATTTAAATCACAGAACGTATCAGCAAAATAGCTGGTTTCTTATTATACAGTCCCAAAACGTCTGTCAAACTTTGCTTGGAACTCTCTAGCCGTTGCCTCCTCCATGCAATTGCTCACAGGCCGTTGTTAGGCGTGCAGAATCCGGCCGATCAAACTCATTAGAGTCGAGAAAACTTTCGCCGAGCGCCGGGTGAAAATTGCGAGAGAAATTTTTGCTCATCAAACGAGAATACCAAAATTCATTCAACTACGCGTGCAGGAGAGAAGGTCGTTGATTAGAATAAGTGAGTAAAACAACTGTTTCAGCGTGAAAGTCCTTAATTACTAGTTTAACTTTTGACATGGGATTGACAGTCATCACTGACTCCCCATAGACGACCAGTTCAAGTGTTGAAGACGTAAACCGAGACTTTTGAAACGATCTTCGTATAATCTCTTACACAAGTCTTCTCTATACACACAGAGAGTTAACAACATCGGCCTAAATCAGTAGCGTTCCAACCCGCCCAAACAGGGAACAACAGTTAGTGTTGGATAGCACTCTTACCCAAAGAGAAAAGAACAGGCAGTGGTGGATGGTACTCTAACCCGAAGAGGGAAGAACAGTCAGTGGTGGATGACACTCTTACCCAAAGAGGAAAGAACAGGCAGTGGTGGATGGCACTCTAACCCAAAGAGGGAAGAACAGTCAGTGGTGGATGACACTCTAACCCAAAAAGGAAAGAACAGGCAGTGGTGGATGGCACTCTAACCCAAAGAGGGCAGAACAGTCAGTGGTGGATGGCACTCTAACCCAAAGAGGAAAGAACAGGCAGTGGTGGATGGCACTCTGACCCAAAGAGGAAAGAACAGGCAGTGGTGGATGACACTCTAACCCAAAGAGGGAAGACCAGTCAGTGGTGGATGGCACTCTAACCCAAAGAGGAAAGAACAGGCAGTGGTGGATGGCACCCTAACCCAAAGAGGGCAGAACAGTCAGTGGTGGTTGGCACTCTAACCCAAAGAGGATAGAACAGGCAGTGGTGGATGGCACTCTTACCCAAAGAGGAAAGAACAGGCAGTGGTGGATGGCACTCTGACCCAAAGAGGGAAGAACAGTCAGTGGTGGATGGCACTCTTACCCAAAGAGGAAAGAATGACACTCTAACCCAAAGAGGGAAGAACTGGCAGTGGTGGATGACACTCTAATCCAAAGAGGAAAGAACAGGCAGTTGTGGATGGCACTCTAACCCAAAGAGAAAAGAACAGGCAGTGGTGGATGGCACTCTAACCCAAAGAGGAAAGAACAGTCAGTGGTGGATGGCACTCTAACCCAAAGAGGGAAGAACAGGCAGTGGTGGATGGCACTCTAACCCAAAGAGGGAAGAACAGGCAGTGGTGGATGGCACTCTATAACCTAAGACGGAATAATTAGTCAGTGGTGTTGGATGGAATTCTAACCCAAAAAGGAATAAACAGTCAGTGTTGGGTAGAGCTCTACTCCAAAGAGGATAGAACAGTCAGTGTTGGGTATAGCTCTACTCCAAAGAGGATAGAACAGTCAGTGTTGGGTAGAGCTCTACTCCAAAGAGGATAGAACAGTCAGTGTTGGGTAGAGCTCTACTCCAAAGAGGATAGAACAGTCAGTGTTGGGTAGAGCTCTACTCCAAAGAGGATAGAACAGTCAGTGTTGGGTAGAGCTCTACTCCGAAGAGGATAGAACAGTCAGTGTTGGGTAGAGCTCTACACCAAAGAGGATAGAACAGTCAGTATTGGATGGCACTCATTACCCCTAAAAAAGAACTAAACAGTCGGTGTTATATGACCTTCTAACACGAAGAGGAATGAATAGTCTGTGTTGGATGGCATTCTATAACCGAAAAAAAGTATGAACAGTCGGTGTTCGATGTCATTCTAACCCTCCAAAGCGGAAAGAACGACGTTGTTGAACGACCTTGTCACTCAAAAACCCAACACAAAATGAACAGTCAGGATTAGATTGCATTCTAACCCAAAGATGGAAGAACAGTCAGTGTTGGGTGGTAGTCTATAACACAAAAAATAATGAACAGGCAGTGTTAGATGGCACTTTCACACAAATTGGAAAGATCAGTTTGTGTTGAGACTATACAACCCAAAGAGAAAAGAACCGTTAGTGTTGGATGTTACTTTAACCCAAAGGGGAAAGAATAGTCAGTATTGGATAGCAGCACTCAGCGACACAAACAGAAATTAACAGTCAGTGATGGATTGCCCGTTATCCCGAACAGGAATGAACAGTCAGTGTTGGATTGCCCGTTATCCCGAACAGGAATGAACAGTCAGTGTTGGATTGCACGTTAGCCCGAACAGGAAAGAACAGTCAGTGTTGGATTGCACGTCAGCCCGAACAGGAATGAACAGTCAGTGTTGGATTGTACGTTAGCCCGAACAGGAATAAACAGTCAGTGTTGGATTGCACGTCAGCTCGAACAGGAATGAACAGTCAGCGTTGGATTGCACGTCAGATCGAATCTGAATGAACAGTCAGCCAATACATTGTCAGATTTTTGGGATGAGAATTTAATCAAAACATTTGCAAACCTTATCTCGGTGCAGCAGATTACCAAGCAGTGTGTTCTGTCACCACCCACTACCCCGCCCAGCCAACGCCGTTCAAAAGAGGGCTAGAAATGAGTACCTGTAAGTGGTTCCAACTTGATACCAACAATCAAATAAACGGCCGGAATTACAGTAGCCTTTGAGAGATAAGTCTGGTCATACGACCTGTTGTGTTCGGTGCATCGAAGACTTTGGTAAGTTTGGCATAGACATAGATTCAAGGCAGCATCGCTCATGAAGAGGGTGGGGTGGCCGATGGTAAGACGCCCCCAACAGATGAATCGAAACGATTCTCTAGTGATTTTCAAGTAATAAACTCAGTGTTGGATAAATAGAGAATCAAGTTTTTTTTTCAGGAATTTCCTGACGTGTGCAAGGAAGTTGTGAGCAACTCACTCTGTAGGTGTACCTATATAGGTCACATTTTAATTTAAGTCAAAGGTAACCAATAGGTCGCATTTTAATTAAAGTCAAAGGTTACCAATAGGTCATATTTGAAATAAAGTCAAAGGTTACCAATAGGTTACAGTTGAATTAAAATCGAAGGTTAACAATAGGTCACATTTGAATTAAAGTCGAAGGTTACCAATTGGTCACATTTGAATTAAAGTCGAAGGTTACCAATAGGTCACATTTTAATTAAAGTCAAAGGTTACCAATAGGTCGCATTTTAATTAAAGTCAAAGGTTACCAATAGGTCACATTTGAAATAAAGTCAGAGGATACCAATAGGTTACAGTTGAATTAAAGTCGAAGGTTACCAATAGGTCACATTTGAATTAAAGTCGAAGGTTATCGATAGGTCACAATTGACTTAAAGTCTAAGGTTGCCAATAGGTCACATTCGAATTAAAGTCGAGTTTATCAATGCGTCACATTTGAATTAAAGTCGAAGGTTACCAATAGGTCACATTTGAATTCAAGTCAAAGGATACTAATGGGTCACATTAGAATTAAAGTCAAAGGTTACCAATAGATCACATTTGAAATAAAGGAGAAGGTTACCAATAGGTCTCATTTGAAATAATGTAGAAGGTTACCAATAGATTACATTTGAATTGTTTTGTTTGCGTGACGGTGCAAATTTGGAAGCATTTTTTGAAGATATTTTTTCTTGTGGGCGTACCAGTGGGGAACAGACTACCGCCGGGTCCCCCAAAGTCCGCTGTAATGTCGTAAGCAGCCTTATGGTACTCTGGTCAGCTGTAATGTCGTAATCAGCTTTATAGTACTCTGGTCAGCTGTAATGTCGTAAGCAGCCTTATAGTACACTGGTCAGCTGCAATGTCGTAAGCAGCCTTGTAGTACACTGGTCAGCTGTAATGTCGTAAGCAGCCCTATAGTACTCTGGTCAGCTGTAATGTCGTAAGCAGCCCTATAGTACTCTGGTCAGCTGTAATGTCGTTAGCAGCCTTGTAGTTCTCTGGTCAGCTGTAATGTCGTAAGCAGCTTTATAGTACTCTGGTCACCTGTAATGTCGTAAGCAGCCTTATAGTACTCTGGTCACCTGTAATGTCGTAAGCAGCCTTATAGTACTCTGGTGAGCTGTAATGTCGTAAGCAGCCTTATAGTACTCTGGTCAGCTGTAATGTCGTAAGCAGCCTTATAGTACTCTGGTCAGCTGTAATGTCGTAAGCAGCCTTATAGTACTCTGGTCAGCTGTAAT
>SDVV010007237.1:0-17912 GCA_016164225.1 Gammarus roeselii
ATTGCGCGTGATGTCGAGTGAGAAACGTTTCCCAACGATTTTGTATCCATTGTTCCTAGTCACTCCGTTTGTGTCTAGAGTGAAAAGGCTCGCTCGGTCGACGTTTTCCTTACCCTTCATAATCTTCCACACTTCTATCATGTCGCCTCTGACTCGACGTTTCTCTAGCGAGTAAAGATTGAGTTCACGAAGCCTGTCTTCGTACGATTTGTTCCGCAGCGAGGGGATGAGTTTGGTAGCTCTACGCTGAACCTTCTCAAGTTTAATAATGTCTTTTCTAAGGAATGGAGACCAGAATTGAACGGCATACTCGAGATGCGGTCTAACAAATGCATTAAATAACTTGAGCATACTGTGCTGGTTTTTGTAAGAGATAGTGCGGGATATCATACCTAGCATTTTGTTGCCTTTCTTGGCAGCCTCGTTACATTGCTTGCTGCTTTTTAAGTCGTTACTAATGATGACACCTAAATCTCTCTCTTCGGTGACGGGAATTAGTTTTTTTCCAGACATTGAATATTCGTATTTGGGGTTATGAAGACCGATGGACTAAGCCTGCATGGCGCGTAGCCACTTTGGAAAATAGTCTTGACGCTTTGGCATTGTCCGCCAGTGAGATATTGAATTTTCATCGTGAGCACCGTTTTTAAAATTGAATGCGAGATAACGCGAGAAGGGTTGTGATGTTAGAGGGACCTCTCTGCCTTCGATTCGCTGGGACATGTCGAGGCCGAGCGAGAGTTCGTTGAAAGATGCGACGACCGTGGGCCACCACAGTGCGTTGGGGTGGTCGGGCACCATGAGGACGCTGCTGTAGCGGTTCGTCTCGAGTTTGTGGAGCACTTGGGGAATCAGATTGTATGGAGGGAAGAGGTATATTTCCTTCCACTGATTCCAGTCGCGTTGGAGCGAATCCACTAAAGCCGCTCGCGGGTGAGGAAACGGATCTGCAAATTGTAGGAACTTATGGTTCTCCGGATGCGCGAAGAGGTCGATGTGCATGGTCCCGCGCAGGGTAAAGAGGCTGGAGAAGCACTGAGGCGTCAGCCCCCATTCGGTTTCTACCGGTAGGAGACGTTAGAGCTGATCCGCCCAAACGTTCTGCAATCGGGAAAGAAGGTCGCGAGGAGAGAGGTGGTGGCGCTGGAGGACCTGTAGGAACTGTGCTCCGAACCTCTGCAGCGCCGGGGCCTTGCTAGAGCCCAAGTGATTCACCATGGACACTGCCGCGCGGTTGTCAGACATCATGCGGACTGTGGTGTGGTGCCAACGAGCTCGTACGCCCAGCGCGTGTACGATGGCCAGCGATTCTTTCGCCGTAATATGGAGACTGCGTTCTTAGGGAGATCAGCGGCCGAAAGACTGCTGGTCGCTGCAGCATACGGCACCCCACGCTTCGTCCGATGCATCCGTCCACAGGAGGTGCTCCGAGGGAGGCATTACGAATGGGAGTCTCGTTGCGTCTCGTTGCGCCAGTGCTGAGCTGCCTGGCGGTAGGGATTGTTGAGACGGCAGGACTTGCGGGAGAGGTGAAGGGAGCGTGCTGCGAGCACCCCCTCGTTGAAGAAGTGGCGAGCATGGCGTAAGTAAAGTGCGAAGAAATTTAATATGCCGAGGAAACTCTGATGCTGTTTGAGCGAGAAGGTTCCGCGAGAGAGTATCTATGTGGCCATGTCCCTGCAGCGGTCGGAAGGCTGGGGCGATGGACCCGGCCGCGCCGTTGAATGTTACCCCCAATAAGTCTATCTGCCGGGTGGGTTCTAGAATAGATTTTTCCATGTGGACGCGGAAGCATAGTTTGAGGAGAAGGTCACAGGCCGTCTGGGTGTTGCGCCGGCAGTGAAGTGCTGTCGGTGCCCAGAGTAGTCAGTCGTCGATGTAGAAGGCCGCATTTATCCCTTGCTGGTGGAGTGAACAAAGAGGCAGCTTCGCGACCGTTATAAAGGTTTTTGGTCCCAGGGCGAGACCGAATGGGAGGGCAAAAAATAAAAACAGTTGGCCTCGCAGTTTGTAAGTCAGGAACCTGGGATGTGTGGAAAAGCGTCCTTGATATCCAACTTGGTGAACGAGAGAGGGGGGTTACTGCCTGTATGCGCTGCGGGTGGGACATGCGGAACTTGAAGACCGGGAGGTCGATCAGCAGGCGATCTCCTCCCGAGACCTTGGGGACCGCAAACATGCGAGATACAAAAGCCGTCTGTCTAGGAACCGCTTTGACTATACCTTTGCGCATAAATTCTGATATGAGGGGTTCTAGAACGTCCTCACGTTGTTGGTGAGAGACTGTGATCGAGTAGGGGGGGGATGTCGTGGCGTCCATTTCTAGGAGAGGCCTATGGCGATGAGGCGTTTGACCAAGGGCGTGGCCTTGGTCCAGCGCGAGGCGGTTCCTGAGGGTTGTCGGCAGAACGTCAGAGTTTGCGAGAGGAGGGAGGGTGGAGGGGGCGGTCCCACTGTCTGTAGTTAGCTGTGGGCTGCCTGCGGGAGGGTCGTTTGTGTGCCGAAGTTCCCCGAGCCCCTCCGCGACTACCCCTCCTTGGAACGAATTGTGTGGGTCCCCGGGCCCCCAGGGCAGGCGATGAGGGGGCCTGGAGTTTGTCTGAGGGGCACCGGAAACCACCCGCCTCCTTTGGGGTTGCCTAGCGTCCTGCTGGAACGTAGGGCGCACCCTGGGCGGTGCGGGTCGGCCACGAAAGGAGCTTCGTGCTATTCCGCCTCGTCTATAGAGGAGATGCTGTGCGACAGATTCTCGGTGTTGCGGGGGTCTCCGTGGAGCAGGGGCACAGAAAGGACTTGATGTGGAGGAGACCAGAAAGGAGAGGACCTCTGTCCTGCTACGGAAAATGTCCAGCGCTTAGCTAGCCTGTAAGATCGCCCCGTCGGTGAATAGTAGAGGTTCAAATACCGACCCTGCTAGAAGGGCGGCCCGGGCGGATTCCGGAGCGAGCCTGTTTGAAGCCGTATCTGGTATCTCCACTGAGCTGCGTCAAAGAAACATCCCAACAATAGTCTTTGAACGGCCTGTGGTGAGCTCTGACAGACAACGCAGCGACTGAGGGGTAACTGGCGTGCCATCAGTGAAGACGAGAGTCCGGATACGCTCAAGGATCCCTGTCAGTGATGCTCTGTACCCGCGCAGGTTTTGAGCTACCTGCGTGCGGAGTTGGAAGTCCTTGATACGTGCTTCTGTGGCAATGTGAGGGACCGGGAAAGCGATCTTATCCTTTATGGCGTCGAAGTGAACCTTTGAGGAGAGGATCGGAGCATTCGCGAACTCCATCAGGGATTTGACTACGGGGCAGTGTGCTGTGAGAGCAAAATGCGTGTTTGACCAAGCGTCGAGGTCCTTTGGTGCCGACCCGTTGGGGCAGGGTGGTATGGATTTGCTCGAGGAGTTTGAGTTGTGCATTTGGGATACGCTCCAGAACGAACGAACCGTCCTTTTTCATGGTCACCCCCCGATGGCAGGGTTGCTCGACCGCAAAGACACTCTTGAGAAGCTGGAGAGGGAGCTTTTTCGAACCTGCTGGCGGCCGAAAAGGGGTAGACTTGCGGACGAGTAGCTGAACCGCGGTGCTGCTCATGTCCACCGGGGAGAAAATGAAGGTAGTGCCTCTCTCATGAACCTTGATCAGATCGTTAGGGGCTCTACCTCATAGTCGCAGCTCACCAATCCCTCTGTGTAGTTGCGCTGACGGGAGGTACATACCTCCTCTCTTCCGGGGAAGGGGGAGAGGCGGTGTTTCGTCATCGGGGAGCTACACCGGAGTGAACCTGGGTACCGTCCGGAAGCGGGGGGGGTTGTGATGGTACCGGAAGGGGCTGGTGCCGTGAACGCAGTCTGTCCGTGTCCGGTAAAGGTGTGCGCCGTGAGTCGGGACGGGAGGAGCGGAGGGAGGGGGGGGGTATATGGCGATGGGCTGGGGTGTTCTTCCCCGAAATGCGTCTCCTCCTTTTCCCATGGGGGTTCAAAGTCTGCCCCTCCGTCCTCCTCTTCCTCGCCTTGATAGTGATAGGGTCACTCCTCGTACCCCCCTTCCCATCCGAGATCCCGTCCTTCCAGATCGTAGAACCTGGCCTCCACATCGTTGGAAAGGGACGGGAGACGAGCGTCGAATTGGTCTTCGAGAGAGCCGAGCGCTAAAAGCACCTTGTCGAGCTTCGTGGCCATGACTGAGCTAGGGGGTACGGTGGCCCGGGCGTCGTAGTTAGAGAGCGGGGCTTGACGGCTGGGGAGCGGTCCACATCGGGGGGTGAGAGGGGCCGCGGGCAACACTCCCTTACGTGCCCCTGTGCGGCTCGCGCAGACACCTGAGCCGACTCATGTATGTTGTTCCCGAGATGTTGGAGGAGCAATGTCTTGAGCGATGTTGCGGCTTCCTCGTCCGGTGCGGTCCGCATCGGACGAGGAAGCAGGCCCGGGTCCCCAGGGGTTTACTCCCGCTGCGAGTGAGACCCCTCCTGGTTGGGTGGCAGCATGTCCAGCGTGCTGTCTTCCCATATGAGGAAGTGCGTGCCGAGATCGCCGAGGGTGATGCGTCCTTTGTCGTGCATCTGTGACCCAGAAACCGAGGTTGGGGCAGGCGCGTCGTGGGTAGGGGACCGCGAGGGGGGCCATTCGTGTGAGTAGGGCTATCCCTGTCAGAGCCCCTCGACGATTGGGAGGGAGGAGAGACGACTTGAGCCGTCTGCTGCCGTGCCGTCTTCCCTTTCCTTCTGTTTGTTCCTAGTCTCCGAGTAGCGAAGTGGATTGCGTTGCTTTCCCCGAAGTGTAAGGTGGCGGGAGTCAGTGTGCAAAAAGGACCTTGTGTCCGATGTGACGTTGCCAGTGTATCTCCGTCTTATGGACCGATTTTTGTTCAGGAAAGCCTCGTAGGCCGCACTGCCTGGGCCGCTTTCATGGCCGATAGGCAGATGGCGCACTCTGCTGGCCTATACGCGTGTCCTGCAAAGCAGGTGGTATGGAGGTATTTTTTAAGCAAAGGACAGGCACATCGGGAGCAGGTGGACCGGGAAGCCGATGGGGCTCGCTGTCAGGTGGCTCGTTGGCCCGAAGCGGGGAGCGTTTCCGCCATGTTCTGAAATCAGAGAGAGAGAAGTTTATATAAGTCGGTGGTAAAGTCTTATCAGAGAGTATGGGTATAATTTGCAAGAAGAGTTAGATTCGACCAAAACTTGTGTGATTATGTCGACAAATTTGTCTCAACAAATCTGTTTACAATTTTCTTTTTCAACAAAAATTTGTTCAAACAGAAATTTGTAAAAACATGAATTTGTTGAAACAGATTTGATTTGGGCCTCAGGCTCAGGTGGAAATGAGGCCCAAATCAAATCTGTTTCAACAAATTTTTGTTTTGACAAATTTCTGTTTGAACAAATTTTTGTTTTGACAAATTTCTGTCTCGACAAATTTTGTGTCACGTCAAATTTGGTGTGTCGACAAATTATGTGTCGACAGATTTTTGTCCTGACAACTTTCTGGCATGAATTTTTTTTGTCTAAACAAATTTATGTTTAGACAAGTTTCAGTCTCAACAAATTTAGGTGTCCACAAATTTGGTGTGTCGACTAATTATGTGTCGACAAATTATGTGTCGACAGATTTCTGTCTCAACCAATTTCTGTAATTACTCGACAAATTGTCGTGTCGTGGGACGCAGCTCTCTGAGAGCAAATTCAGTACGTTAGGGCAATAATTGCCGACCCCATTTGTGGCTCTAGGGGCAGTGGGTCACTAATCCACTGCCCAGATGGGACGTCCCGCACTGAATCTTACCTTTCGAAAAAGTGCGACGATCTGTTGGATCAAGTGAGGCGGTAGTGCGCTGCGTCCGAAGCAAGAGCGACGAATGAATAATGGGGTAGCCCAACCCTCGTTCATGCAGGAAAGGAGGGGGTTGGGGGTTCAGCCGGCAGGCGGCTGAGTGCGCCACTCTGTACCTGGAAGACCTTTAGACCGACAGGCGCAAGACGCCACGCGCTGCCAAAAGTTTCTTTTTCCTAAAAACTCGAGGACAGTCGAGGAACTTTGACGTTTCGAGATCCCGAGTAAGGTTAAAAGACACAAAGGCCTAATTCGGTCGAAAACTACGTTCAACGGATGTCATCAAGATTCTCTCGTAAAAACGTCTCTGTAATGTTTTCTCTTCAGGACTCATTCGAATAAAAAGCAGAAGCGCAATGCTAAACCATACGACTCTAACGAGTGGAAGAGAAAAGAGGATGAGAGGCTGTCTTAAATTGAGAGGATGTGAGGCTGACTTTCAAATAGAGAGGCTATAAGGCTGTTTCTCCAAGTCAAGTGGAAATGAGGCTCTGATCAAATCAAATCCAAGTTGAGTGAATGTGAGGCTTTCTTATCAAGTTGAGAGGCTTCCTCTCAACTTAGAAAGATTATGAGGCTCTCTCAAATTGAAAAAATGTGAGGTTGTCTCTCCAAGTTGAGAGGATGTAAGGCTATTTCTCAAGTTACAAGGATGTGGGGACACCCCACTGAAGAGGAAGAATGTGAAGCCGGCTGACACGAAAAGTGGTGCAACAGTGCGTGTGAAAGTGGTTCACTTTCTGGTAGCTAAATGATATGTGCTGTATAAGGGCAAATGAGAGGAATGCTGCAACTCGAGAGATATCAGTTTGTTACGTGTAGCCGGAAAGTTTTATAGAAGGGTGCTGATAAAAAAAGATAAAAAAATTACGGATGGTGCAATTGGTGGCAGTAACAGTGTGGCTTCAGGAGTGGTAGAGGGTGGGCTGATTAGATTTTTGTACAGAAACAAGTTTGTGGAAGCGCTGGGTAGGGTGTTGAGTTTGCATGGAGTGGTAGGAAACGCGTTGCAAGCGATCCAGAATTTCTATGTTGGCAGCAGAACATATGTCAGAGTGGGGAGCGAGGTGAGTGTTTGGTTCACAGTGGAAGGGGGCCTGAGACGAGGCTGCATTGTGTCTCACTGGGTGTTTTATCTCTACATGAATGGAGTGGTTAGGGAGGTGTACTCGAGGGTAATGGATCATGGCCTAGAGCTATTGGAAGCGAATGAGCGTAGTTGACAGTTGAGTCGGTTAATGTTGGTGAGTAATATGGCACTGGTGGCTGATTCGGATGAGAAATTGTGTTGGCTAGTGTCTGAGTTTGGTACAGTGTGTGAGAGGAGGAAGCTTCGAGTTAACGTAGGTAAATGTTAAGTAATGAGATGTGCGAGGAGTGTCGAAGCGAGTAGAATTAGTGTTCTTCTAGGTAGAGAGCTCTTGGAGGGGGAAGTTCAGTGTTTCAAGTATCTGAGCTCTCATGAGGAGAATTTGATTTGAGCCTCATTTCCACCGGAGTCTCAACGTGAGTCATAATTGGCTCCCCCGTAGGTGCCCGTAGGGTGCGTCATGTGGAGAAGACTGAACTAGTGGAAACAGAGATTAAGGCGCGAGTGAAGGAAGGGCGGAAGTGTTGGATGCACTGAAGAGTGTAATGAGCTGTAGGACGTTGGGGCTGGAAGCAAAGAGAGGGTTGTATGAAGGGGTAGTGACCCCAACTGTGCTCTACGGAGCTGAGATTTGGGAGGTGGGAGTAGAAGAAAGAACAAGATTGAATGTTTTCGATATGTATTGATTGAGAGATATGGCTTGCGTGACGCTGAGAGACATGGTCAATAAAGACGTTGGTTCAATCAGAACGGGTATAGCAAAAAATTTGTACAGAATAGATGCGCGTATTCTGAGATGGTTCGGATGGCCTGGAGGTATCGTGAAGTAGGCGTTAGGAATGAGACGCCAGTGTGCAGATGGGACACGAGTGTGCAGATGGAGAAAGGGCATGCAATGGATAGACGTGAGTGCAGAATTATTTCCGCTGCCCTGATGTGCTTTGTCGCCTTTGGCATCTCAGTGAGAAACGGGCTGGTCGTTGTTGGGCGGGACATATGCACTACGACGCAGCAGGAGCAAACCAGTTACTGTCGGGCTCTGCTGCTGACACTGACATATGACCGCATTTACGACTCAAGAGTGTGTGGCTGCGAATCTGCCGGACGGACCCTTTGGCTCGAAAAGGCTACGTTGTATTCTATATATTATTTGCTTTCATGTTCCACACCGCCCTACGGGGGAGTCTGCATTAACTTCGCGTTGGGACTCCGGTGTAACATTGAAGCAAATAATAAATAATAATAAATTCATGTTCCACCGGAGTCCCAACGCGAAGTTAATGCAGACTCCCCCGTAGGGCGGTGGCTACGTTGTAGTAGTGTAAGGTGCATCTTGCCGTCGGCCATCTCCCCTCTTAAGGGATTCGGCCTGGTGTAGGTATCTGTATAATTGGCACCCCTTCCCTGCCACTAATTAGAGTGCAAAATGATCAATCTTCGCAGAATCAGATTCATGATTTGTTTTGTCCTCTAGGCCGAGTATTGGGGCCGAGTGGAGTGGGGACACGACATGGACCAACGTGACCTCGAGGCGCGCTTTTCTGCGGCTCTTCTCTTTGCCCAACTTAACACTGCCTCACAACACAACCTTGCCAGGAAGGGGCGCCAAGAGAGCCTCTCATAAGAAGTGTGGCCAATGATTATTGCTGTACAGTTATGAAATTAATCTTATCAACAGAGATTTTTTATTACCCTTTAGAAATCAACGAGCAGTCCCCTGGTGAACAAGAAATAATAACCAGAGTTATGAGCTGGTTTAGATATATTTAACTATACATAACAATATAAGTCAGATTGTTGAATTTTAAAGGGGTCGGTTTTTCCTTAAGCGTTGATTGGTATTTGTTTACAATTCTACTAATAAGTCAGGATCTAACTGCTTTTGACCTAGCACCGCAGAGTGATCCTTTTGCTAATTTTTTTCCATTCAAATAAATAGTACCATGACATTCAATTATGCAGCAGCCACGAGGAAAACTTAACCAACATGAACACAGGAAAAAAAAATCATTGAAGGAATTCAGGAACAGCGCTCCACTTCGCGTTGAAGCGATCTACATGTAACTGACTGGCCAAACAAAACTGCCTTGTTCTCCTGAAGAGGAAAACGAGGAGGTTCTGAGGCGGAGCGTTATTAAGTGACTAGAAATACTACGGCATAGTAAAGGGTGAAATAGCGGCAGTTGGAGGGGCTCAACGTACCCATTGTGCATGACGTCAGCAAGTGACCAACTCATTTGCCGTTACTTGATACATCAATGATGTAGGTTAGAGGTTTTCAGTCATTGCCAAATATTTACATCGAACCGTAATATCCTCCTTCGATTACATATTTCCAATATGTCATTTATCAGCTATACCTGAAATAATCAATTCGAAGCATTTGCACGTAAACCGGTCAACTCGAGCGAACACAATAGCGTGTTCGATCAGGTTCAATAGCAAGCTGCAGGGACGAAACGAACACTAATCTACTTCGAAACGAATACCATGTCAGTATGCGTCATTATTTACAGTGATATGGCTTTTGGTCTGAATGTTGCAATGTGGGAGACCCTAAAGAAAACGGATACATTTTTACCTTGGTTGAGTTTGTCGGAAAAGGCAGCGACAGATAGAGGCTGCCATTGTTCGACAAGCACTTCACCAAATGAAATGCATGAAATTTGTTTTGGCTCACGCACAACGATATTTAGACCAAAAGCAACATCACTGATGAATTATTCACACGATTTCATATTCGTTTGAGTTTTATATACTGTTGAATTTGTACATTTGTACCAAGCATTCTATTTATTGCATGTATTTCGCTCGCATGGCCCGAAATAACATTTCGGGCTACAACGTGTTTTGAAAAGTAGTTATATGCCATTGACAATAGAGTTTGCAGTTTGATTCGTTGTTGCAGCTTGCTGTATCACCGGATCGAACGAACCGTTGCTTCCGCTCAAATTGCACATTTTTTTCTAAATGTTCAGAATATCATTTCTGAGATTTGATAAGAATTATTGGAAATAAGCAAATGAAGGAGGACATCGCAGCATAGAAAAGATAAGAGGGGCTGGAAACCTCTTGCCTACGTTCTATATGGAGAAGTTAGCGGCAGGACTAAGTTGTCTTATGCTGACATTCGCTGTGGAGACGTTAGGCCACTCCCACTGCGGCTGCATTCTCCTTTCCTATCGCAAGAGAAATACAACCATGACTGCTAACTAGTATAAATCAACAGAAAAACACTAGAATATTCTATCTAGTCTAAAAGCGTAACATATTTAAAATCGCACATAAATCATTTTCCATTCATTTAAACTGTTCGGTGCACAAGAGGCAGCATCGCTATTCAACATGTGATATTAATCTAGGTGTAAAAACTTAGGTAGCTAACAAGTTATAGTGCAAACAAACGTCACCACAAAACGATCAACAACAGTCAGAGTAAAGTCAACAGATTTTCAATGTTCAACGACAATTTTTTTACAAGTTTTCATTAATAAAAATTCTTCAATCAATTCATATGCGAACAATAATAATAGAATCAAGAAGGGGAAACATGCTTCTCTACGACGGTAACACTGACACACCACCTACCTAGGGAAGTAACAAAGGGGAAAGATGAGTGACGAGGCTTTCCAGCGCGTTAGAGCAAGAGTCCTTCTGGCGCCGAATGTCAACCAAGCAAACAGCGCTGTGTCAAGTTAGACTTTTCTATTTTTAATGTTAGTTAGGTTGTTCGGGTGACACAGGAGGTACAGGAACTCCTAAGGTACTGAAGCCGTGTGGTCTCAACACTCCCGAGGTGACAGTCATGTCGAATTAACACACTCCTACCGAGCCAACTTCAGAGCCGCAAGGATACGCAGTCCTGCTTAAGGTGCAGAGGGAAGATGAAGAAGACAAAACGTGGATCCTTTGCTTGAGATCTACATTCCGTGTAAATAATTACACGCATGAAAACAGCAAGAATGGAAAGAATAAAAAGGTGGAGTCGTAGGAAAAGGTTGCATGAAAGCAAGACCTCAAATTAGTGTTATTAGCCACCCGAAAGAAAAGTTAGGACCGGTGTGTGTTAGAGTGTGCGTGTTTGTGCAACGACTATTGGAAGAATTGGGGAGAGGAATTAAAGAGAATTTGAACAAAGATTTACAAGTAAATGAAATGAGGTATATAAAAGGTTGAGAAAATTGAGGACGAGGAGAAAGGTAAAGAAGACGGGACCTGAAGGAAAATAAGGGTATTCACCCCCATTGCCCCCCTGGCTGGGCCGTGACTCGGGGCAGCCCGAAAACCAATCAGATGCCTAGGGAGAGGGAAGTAACAAGCAAAATAATTGATAACAAACTGCGACTAACGAGATTTTCAATCGCCAGCAACGCTACATTATATTTCTTATTCAAGATTAAAGTTGTTGTTTGGCCTCAGCGGCAGAGAAACCGCGACAGTATACCCACATATTGTCGGTCAGTGCGGGTCCCATATTAGACCAACACCCCTGATTAAATTGACACAGTTACGCGAGCGCTCCCATATATCATGCTCCGCCGTGCTTTCATGATGGAGCGAACGACGTGTTAAACCGTATCGGACGCGCCCGAGCACCGAAGGCACAGATTGGAAGAGCCTCTTCCCTTACATGTTGCTATTGCTGTGGGGTGCTCGCACCTCAACCTTAGCAGGTGAACCCTGGACAACTCTAGCTCCTCCACGCACACTTACGGTGGGCGCCTCTGTAGGGCCGTGTTGGGCTCTCCAGCGCAAGTTCTGTGAAGTGTGTGAATCTATTGATGCATAGACAAGTCTGTAGGTTGGGGAATGATGGAGTAAAGGGAACCGGAGTGCGCGGACAACGGTGTATTATGTATTTTTCGGCGGGTTCAGTATGCGGTGGCAAGGAGGGGCTAGATCTACATTCATGTTAAGGAATTGCGTCTCCTCATACGAAAATGAAGTTTGAGAACAAGGTCCCAGTTTTTTTCATGCAGATAGGGAATAGGTGCGGCCTCTGCACTGCATGTTGCAATGCACATTGCTATGTTCCGTATTCTTTGTAGGGAGTTAATTGATTTGATTTGGGCCTCATTTCCACCAGAGCCTCAACGTGAGTCATAATAGGCTCCCCCGTAGGGCGCGATAGGGAGTTAATATGTATGGAAGCAAGGTCAGAGGCGCACGCAGTGTTTGCGTAGGAAATGATGTATCTGATGAATTATTTGAAAAGCGTTGTTATCGATTCCTTTTATGTCCGTAGATAGTTTTGGTAAGTGCCTGGAGTACGTTGTCTGATAATGTCTTTGAACGTCATTCCTGAAACATGTGTTATTCCAAAGATCGTGGAGTTGGGACTGGAGAATTTGAATGTTGTTCAGTGTGATATGAGAGAGGATGCGGCGTTCATTGTTGTCTGATGTTAATTATGTGCGGGATGACTTGCAGACTTCAAGTAAGTTTTGATACGGCCAGAGGCGTACCGCTTTGGTCTCGTCTTCGTGGAGTTGTGTGATGATTGTGAGGCCATCCGCGTATGAACTGATGTGAGGATTGGGTTGGTTTCGACTGCTCTTGCTTGTAGGCGGGTCCGCTAGACATAAAAATTAGGAAGAAACTTCTTGTAGTTTGAATGAAGGTGTATTGAGTAATTAAATTAGGGGGTGCATCTCCACTGGAGCTCTGACGAGACTTTGCGAGCTCTCACGGGTTTCTCGCTTTTCAGAATGGGTGCAATTTTTGCATGTTTCCAGGTGTTAGGTGTTGTGTAGAATGAAGAGGTTTGCAAAGATGAAGGAAGGTCCCTAGTACCACGAGTCATTCATTCCGATTCTATAGCAGCATTCTTAATCCATTTTGAAGTCGCTCGTAATGCTACCAATTGACTGCGGGAGCATATGGGGATGAACGCGAAGATTTTTTGCAGTACGAGACCCACCAGGTTGGCAGGCTATGTGTGTCCTAGGTCATACAGCAATTCTATGATTGGTATTTATCATAAGCACCATCAATCTCTATTCATTTTCTGATTAGGTTCATTTATCGCAACAGTCTGGTTCATGATCAGTCAAAAAGCGAGCAACAATTTAAAATCGGGTGTGGGAAAACGATACATGTTCATGAAATGTTTCTTTCTCCTAAATAACAGACTATATACACAACTTTTTGCAGTCTAAAAATATTTAAAGAATATTTGTTCGAGGGAATTATGATTAAAAAATAAACTAGAAGGTTGCAGTTATGCGGAGAAAAAAAACGAACAAGAGTTTAAAAGATTGAAAACATGGAACACTATATTACTACCAGATGAAAACAACAGTACTGATTTAGAGAGCGATGACGAAAAAATGCTGAGATGTAAATGAAGAAGGATTGTATAAGGAGATATTTTATGACGATTTGTAAGCTGGATCATCTGACGATTGCACAGTTTTGCGAAATTGGGTGGGGGAACAAATAACAACGACGGATGCACCAAACAACAGAGAAAAACGTTGGAGTAACTCAAGGACCCTGCTTGCTAGTTCATCATAGGTAGACACGTGATTAATGAGTAATAGAAACCAACAGTCGGCTCAGACCTAGAGCAGACTTCAACTATTCAATGTATTTCTCAGTTCACACTTCCACTCATATTAGCCTTGACTTAACGTACTTTTAAATCTTACTTAAATTTATGGCACTAATGACATGCAACGGCAAGTTTCTAATCTTATGAACCCATGGACTCGCAGAACTCAGGCCTAAAATAACAATTGCGCCGTCTTCAGAGCTTTTCCCTTGTATAGAGACACGCCAATGCTTGACAATTATAAAAAAGTGTAGGCTTATAAATTACAAAGCTTTACAATGAGGTACTAAACAACAATTATTTCCAGTAAAAAATAAGTGCGGCAAACGCTGAGCCAAATTTTTCGGTGTTACCATGAATGTATGAATGCAATAATTCGACATTTCAAAGAAAATTATACATACATTTTCTTGTGGAATCAAACTTATTATGACAATTCTGAATGAGGTTATTTTATGTCCATCCCAGAAAAGCATGAAGGAGAACAGAGAAACTGTTAACACGTCTTATGTCTTTGAGATGCTACCAGTCTATGTTCAAATTATATTACATTGCATGTGAATGGGAAATTCTCTAACCAAACAACTGATAATTTTCTACAATCATTAAAAATGTAAAATGCTTGTTGATATGGACCGTAAAAACATGTTAACTGCCAATACATTGCTGGTATATATTTGTATACATTGAGGGAGTTTTCGTTGAAATTCCCAAGGCCTGTTAGTGACAGAATGAATGCAAAAAAATAGCGGGTGCCCAAAATTGAAAAAAGGCACAAAAACGGTTCAATAAAAACTCTTGAACTGAAACGTGCTTCAAACTACGTTATAACCACAGCCGAAAATCTTATGAAGGATACTAGATCACTAGCACATCAACAACTAATATGGTCTCAAGCATAAATATACTCTATAGAAAAAAGGGCTATACAGTATGCAAAATTTTCCATTTGCACTTCTTTTGTAACTTCACTGGTTATCTCTACGCTAACAACTTTTTAGACTGGTATCCCGTCGATATACATGATTCACTACCGTTCAGAAAAACAGCAAAATCTTGATTCGCATTACTGCTAAAGAAAAGACCACTCGTGCGTTGAATGACTACTGAACGTTCAAGATATTAGCTAAACGTGATTAGACTGTAAACATTTGTGGCGCCAACGGTCCTGACGTGAAAGGGATTTGGTGACGCAGAGCTTTTCTGACACATTGTCAAGGACGTGCGTTGCACTTTCCTTAGTCACACAACCGACTGCGACTCTTCCTCCCCACCTGGCGCTGGTAGCCTTTTTGATACACGGCGTTCATGAGCTGGCCTTACACCACTAAGTGACCGGCCAGAATGTCTCGTTTGTGGTTAGGTAGCCTCTGACCTACAACCTAAGCTTCCATCGAAGTCTATTGTGAGGTGGAGCCTACACGCTACCCACTCGGCCACCGAACTGGAAAAGGCGTCAGGTGGTTCTTTGACAAATATTTCCCTAGACAATCTGTTCTGCAATTAGATCAATACGCTGCATTTAAAACGTTGAGGAGTATCAACTTCATCGCCTATTCGCTGAATCAATTGAACTGAATGAAGTTCGCCGTTCTGGCGCTAGAATTGCATCGCTCGAATCGCCAATGAATTTTCATTTGCCTTCTAATGCCAGGCTTCAAAGTGCAAGATTTCTGAGCAGTTCAACCAGCGAGAACCGCCCAATCTGAAAAATATAACTAGAGATATGTTCAATCAAACTATAGATGCTAAGTACAATAAGTACGAGGCAGTCGAATTCAACAACAATTTGTTGAAATATACAAGCTCGCGACTGCATAGATGATTGAATTAGATTGGATTAAGGGACTCGTCTCCACTGGTGCAGAGACGATCGTGCCACGGAGTAACTATTTCAAACCATTACTGACGGTAGTACATTAAACCACATCATTTATTTTTGCCAGTTTAACATCTGCAGAAAATGTATTACACACAAAATGTCACGAAATATGCACGGTCGTTTAGAATTCGGAGTCAGTTTACAAGCAGGACATCGCCGGCTGGTAAGCAGTGAAGAGGTCGCGAGCATTCGTCTATGTGGCATCTGTGTAGCATTTCAGCTGACGGTACAGTCCATGTCTCCGTCTTGAGGGAAGCATGGTAGCGAGCACACTACAGCGCGCACCATGTAACTCATAGTACCTGGCGAAAACAGGAAAAAATGATACATGTGAGTTCATATTTCAATGACTAGTGTAAACTATAGCGGTGTCCTGCTAGGACGAAAGTACTGCGGAAGCAATGTACCCACGATATAGCAGGGAAGTGTCTGAAAGATTACTTTTTCGGATTATACGTAGTTAGCTTACATAAGGCGTCTATCACTAATATTTTTCACGAGTCAAAAGCTTTGTTAAATAAAGACTGATGACACTATAACACCGTTCAAGACGCTGGCAATTCGGTAGGCGTCGAGGCAATTCTTCCGCTCAAAAAACATAACCACTTAAATTGAAGCTGCAAAAGAAGAAGGCCGTTCCCAGTTCTCACCAAAGCTGCCAGATGGCGCGCTGTCGTAGAAGTGCGAGCATATGTAAGCCGCTCCCTCGCAAGAAAGCCCTCCACTAGCGGTGCCCTCTTTTTTGTCTCGGGCGCAACAGACCACGGCATCGCCATCTTGCTGACGCTGAAGGTGGAAGGAGACTACATCATGCAGGGAACATCAATGAAACTCTTCACAGCATCAATGGTTGGTGTCGAGTTAGGCTATGTCATTAAGTCACAAGCCTGCTGGGCGAGCACCGAATAAAAGTGCCCTTCCCAGAAAATTGCCTCGAAATGTTCAAAATATATACGATGGTATATATTACTTCATATAAAGAAAAATTCATTGAGTAAAAAACAATTTTGTACCAAAAATTTATTACTTAATTACAGATGCATTTGGTCACCTAAAACTCCTTTACGTTTTGGACCGTTTTAAACAAAGAAACACGACTCATTTGCCTTACCTGATCCTGTAGGAAGATAGTGTTGGCAACATGCACTATCTCCTGTGCCGAGATGAGGTCCCCCAGCCAGTCGACGATTTGCTGCTCCGCCACCAGCGACACCACCATCAGAGCCTGAGGAAAAAAGAGTTCGCGTTTTCTTCGATAATAGTGCGTGAATATTAATCCGGCAGAGCGTAAAGGAGAAGTTGACATGGTTACTGTTCTCAAGAGAACGGTTTGGACAGTTTTGAATCAGAAACGAAGTAAAGAACCTGGGTTGGGGGTTATGAGTGACTTCCCTAAAGATACGTAGGATGATCATCCAGAGACGAGAGTACATAAGAACAGCAAGGGTTGCTAGCCCAGCTGATAAAGATTAAGGGGTCCATCTCCACCGCTAGCCCAGCTGAGTCAATGTCTTTAAACGTCAAACGTTTAACTTGCCACTAACGAGACGTAGGCTCTACAGCGGAACAATTTTGCCTCAGCATCGTCCGATACTTGTAAATAAACTTGCATGATTTGTTGATAGCATTTAATGATAATTGGGATGTATTGGGATGACTGTTGGATGTGCGGGTATGTATTGGGATGGCTGTTGTATGTATTGGGATGGCTGTTGGATGTGCGGGTGTTGAGAGGAAAGAGTAGAGGAGTGTCTGACCATCTGCTGCTGGAAGGTAGATTAAGAGTGGAGCAGAAGTGGAAGGGCAACAAACGAGTGGGAGGAGGGAGAGAGGTAGTGAAAGTGAGTGGACTGAATGTGATAAAAAGAGCCGAGGAGTTTCAGCAGGCGTTGAATGAAGAATATAACAACGTGAGAGGAGAGGACCTGAGAGATGTGGAGGAAGAATGGGAGACGTTAAGGGATGCGTTGCTGAGATGTGCGAAGAAGGTGTGTGGTGCGCACCGTGTGGGAGGGTGCAGGAGGAAAGGCTGCGAGTGGTGGAACGAGGAGGTCAAACTGTCGGTGGCATGGAAAAGAGGAGCGTTTGAGGAGTGGTTGCAGGTGAAATCAGAGGTGGCTCATGAAAGCTACAAAGAGAGGAGGAACAAGGTGAAGCGGGTGGTGAGGAGAGCCAAAAAGGACTCTGATGCCAGGTGGGGCAGACGGTTGTGCCACAATTTTGAGGAGAACAAAAAAATGTTTTGGAAAGAGGTGAAGAGGGTGAGAAAGGGAGAGACCGGAAAGGAGGAAGTGGTGAAAGATGAAAACGGCCAGTTGTTGTTGGAAACTGGTGATGTACGGAAGAGGTGGGCCGAGTTTTTTGATGAGTTGTTGAATGTCGAGGATGACAGAGAGGCTGACATTGTTGCTGTGGGTGGTGGTGCTCGGATGCCAGTTTTGGGAGAAAGACTTGTTGCGGACATTACCAGGGAAGAGGTGCAGGAGGCGGTGGACGTGATGAAAGCAGGGAAAGCCCCTGGTTTGGATGGCGTTGCGACCGAGTGCCTGAAGAAGGGTGGAGT
>SDVV010007238.1:0-17911 GCA_016164225.1 Gammarus roeselii
AGAGATTCAGTATTGTATCTGCGTCATCTGAAGAGAGATTCAGTATTGCATCCGCGTCATCTGAAGAGAGATTCAGTGTTGTATCCGCGTCATCTGAAGAGAGATTCAGTATTGCATCCGCGTCATCTGAAGAGAGATTCAGTATTGTATCCGCGTCATCTGAAGAGAAATTCAGTATTGTATCCGCGTCATCTGAAAAGAGATTCAGTATTGTATCCGCGTCATCTGAAGAGAGATTCAGTATTGCATCCGCGTCATCTGAATAGAGATTCAGTATTGCATCCGCGTCATCTGAAGAGAGATTCAGTATAGCATCCGCGTCATCTGAAGAGAGATTCAGTATTGTATCCGCGTCATCTGAAGAGAGATTAAGTATTGTATCCGCGTCATCTGAAGAGAGATTCAGTATTGTATCCGCGTCATCTGAAGAGAGATTCAGTATTGTTTCCGCGTCATCTGAAAAGAGATTCAGTATTGTATCCGCGTCATCTGAAGAGAGATTCAGTATAGCATCCGCGTCATCTGAAGAGAGATTCAGTGTTCTATCCGCGTCATCTGAAGAGAGATTTGATGTAACTGAGTTAGGTTTTGGTCATAACAGTTGCCGTAGGTTAGCGTTTTGAAAATAGCGTCTCTCAGGAATGCAATCTTGTGAATTTTCTTTACACGTTTTCTTTACCAATTGATATTCTGTTATTTGTAATCAAGGAATCATACGAGTTATTTTTTCTGCGTTTAATTCTACTCATTTACGTAAAAGTAATTTATTGCATGTGCCTCAGTGAGGATCGAAAGAAACTTTTGACTCGGCTTTGTTAAAATAATCAGGGGCTCGGCCTGCAAACCTATCATCTTAATTAGTGCGAGGATTGATCATGTAAGAAAATGTCAGTTTCTAAAAGGCTAACAGCGGGTAGTAGCGCAATCATGCTGAGATCTGACAATTCTGTAAAGTGGAAACAAAACCAAACATATCATTTTCTCTGGAAGATTATTTAAATTACTATTTATCCGATCCTCTAAAACACAAATGCTATGAACATTCAACGCCATGGGCGGCCAACCTACTACACATAAACAATTTCAACAATATTAACTAATACTGGTGAACATAATTTTTTGAAAGCCCTTCGTCATTAATTATTTTTGCACATTCTTTAAGGTCAACTGACAGACCAAGATAATGCAAATGTACAGTGATTTCATTATTGGAGAAATATGAGTCTGAAACCAAGAGTCGAACACTCGACACATAAAATAATAACAAAAATAAAAAGAACGTTTATTCATGAGATGAGTAGTGGTATTCTGATGTTTTACAAAGTTTTTACTAATTCTAAAATGCACATTAAATTCATCTATCAAGTAATGTATTGGGCTCCGCACGAGACGTATAATGACAAGCTAAGACCAACATCAAATCAGCAAATATTGAGTAACCTTCAGGAGTTCGTCACAACGTGTGACTCAATAATTGGGACGGGATATGAACGGTAGGAACCCATATTACATTTCTAGTGAACATAAGAACACGACACTTTCGGAAACATGTCACGACGAAAGAGCTATCAAAGTGAGTTTAAAGTATTTCATATGAATGCACTATATCCTGATGCCACAAGGTGTTGCGATCAGACATTGGAATCTTTTACACAACAAATCTTATGAATTCTCATTTCAGATTTTCAGCTAAATACATTGGATTGCTAAAACTGGGACGTCATGGGTGGGTCTGTGTGAGTTAGAGAGCCACTGCCATTACAAACAAACAAGCAAACAAATCTATATGCCACTCAAAACCGTCATGGTATTCGTGTGGCACAATAAAACGATATATGCACACCAGATCAAAAAAATTGTATGATAAGACGATCAAATCGGATTAGTAGCAAAACAGAGCTCATCCCGTGAAACAGAGAAAATGAATGAACGCATGAAAGAAATGAATATACGAATATAATAAATAAATAAATAAAATAAATGTAAAACCGAGGATGCTAAATTAGGATCATTAAATCAAATTTAGTAATGCTATACCTAAGCGTAGGTATAGCATTCAACACATCGTTTAACGGAATAAATGGAACCGTGAATGGACGGTTGCGTACAGCTTACTTCCCTAGCTGATCACAAATACCAACCTTTCGGGAACATGTCACAAGCAGAGGAGATAACAGGGTGTGGCATGTGTGGCAGACTGCTAACTACCCAGTATGGCTGAGTGGTTAGAGTTCTGACCTCGCATTCATACACCACTAGATCGAATCGTGGTTACCGGCTAAATCTTTTCCAATCATGAATTCTCTCCTAATCTACATCAGTTTCGTAAGGATATTGTTGGGATATTATAACCAATATCATGATATTGACCACCCTGCTTCAATACACATCGTTCCATTCTTTAGAGTAAATAAAATCTCATACAGTGTCGATTATGCAATGGAGGTGGTAGACGGCAAGACGCCCCTAACACTCATCTCACGCACTCACCCTCTTACCGAACCTTGGCCATTTGACTAAATGATCTTGTCAGATCACCGCAACACACTTCGAGCCAGGGTTGGGATCCGAGATCACTGCCAGCAGCATGGCCAGATACCTTTTGCTTGTTCACCCCTGTTGCGTCAGAATTGACGACCCTCCTCCACCCACGTCTACACCGTCTTTCAACGAGACCTCAAAGACGGGAAGCGCATCAGAGCCTCGGCAAAGCTCAACCATTATCTCACTACTATCTCACTGACCTCTCTCTTTCCATGCACCTGAACTTCGGTTTTAATCTAAACCTACGCCTACTCACCTTCGCTATCATCACCCTTTCACCAGTCTTCCTTTCATCCATCTACATCATGTTTACAAACAACCTCAGCACACCTGAATCTAAATTGTACTCCATCTTACTTGCCATCCAGTTCTAATTCGAACAATGCCATATTTTATCGCTCGGTTGTCACTCCGCCTATGCCTCTAGCCATTCGATCTTGAGTACATTGAACCTTCTTTGTTCTGCTCTCGCCCTTCACGTCTCAGCCCCGTAGAGCTCAGTTAGAACAACTACCACCTCATACAATGTCTAAGTGCCCCCGACACTTTACATCCCTCCTTCAGTCTAGATTTTCTCACAGTTTCTACTAGTCTAGTCTCCTCCACACAAAAACCCCAGTACTTGAAACACAGAACTTCCAGTACCTATCCGTTTGGGTGGACATTGATTCCGATCGCATAGTCATTCCTCGAGCATCACAATACTTTACTTTTACCCACTTTAATCAGCAACTTCCTCCGCTCACACACTGTACCAAACTCCGACACAAGCCTACACAACCTCGCCTCTGAATCTACCACCGCGGCTGCATCATCCACATGCACTAACTAAATCAACTGCCAACTCCACCCACTTGCTCCTAACAACTCTAAACCTTTACTCAATTCAGTGTTTACCTCTCAGACAACTCCAATAATTTTTAAAATGGAACAGTTACTAAGACATGACGCAATTTTGTCTCCGTCCCACCTTCACGATTCCAGATCCATGAAGACCCCAAACACAGCCTTTCCCTCCTCATAGTTCTTTTCACAGACTTGTCTTACTGCAGAAATCTGATCTGCGCACCCCGACCACTTCTGCAGCAACACTGTTCCTCGCCAATCGCACCATCCGTACTGTCTCTAATCCTCGTGATTAGCCCTCTGCCGTACAATTTTACCACCATAACAAACTAATAAAGCGGAGCATGGCAAGTTCTCACTCAATCGATAGCATGCCTGACACAAAACACAGATTTGATAGCCTAACCAACCAAATGAGACTGAGTCGAAACGCCGTAGAAATCAATGACTTTTCCTGCTTTCACCACCTCCACCGCCTCCTGCACCTCTTCCTTCGTCACGTCCGCAACTACCACCCGCAGCAACACCACCAACCGCAGCAACAATGTCAGTCTTTCTGGCATCATCAAGATTCATCAGCTTATCAAAGTACTTAGCCCACTGCTCCTGCACATCACCAATGCCCATCAACAGCCGGCCTTTGACATTATTCACAACCTCCACCTACCCCCGTCACCCTCTACCTCACCCTCTTCACCTCTTTGCAGAACATCTTATTCGTCTCAAAATTCTCACACAATCGTCAACCCCACCTAGCATCAGAGCCTCTCTTCGCTCTCCTCACCACACACTCCACCTTTTTTTATTTTTCTCTATAGTTTTCACAGCCCATCAACAAACTCGTCTGCAATCAGCCATCGTTCCACCACTTCTGCGCCACCGCCATTTTATCGTCAACAAACCGCCACTTGCTGCATTTCCTACTCTGAAAGTCTCAAAATTTTCCTCTACATTCCCTAGACCTTCGCCTGTCACAATTTCATTTTCCTTCTTCAACGCCTTCTGGAACACTTCTGCTCTGCTTGTCACAATCAGTTTACTCACCTCAACTACCTTCCTTCCTCCTTATACTCTTCTGCTCCCAATCGGACCCCTGCTTCACTCTCAATCTTTCTACCACCCGTAGATGATCCGACATCCATCCACCCTTCCCAACCAAAGCTCGCACATTAGACATCCTCCCCACTACTCTTTCCTAAATCAACACAAGCTCCATCAGCGCTCTCTCCTCAACTGCACCATGGAACGTCTTTACAAATGTGCACTTGTGGATGTCTCACTTCTGCAGTTCCTGTACTCCATTTCTAAGCCTATCAAGCTCATTCCACCATCATTTATACCTGGAATGTCATGCCTCCATACCACATTCGTCACAACAAGGTCTCCAACTCTCGTATTTAGATTCCACAGTTCCTTCAAGTTGTATTGACCTCCGAGACTCAACACACTCACTAAGATTGAACCAAATATGTTCCCTCTTTTTGTAATTTATGCTACCGGGTTCGTGAGCACTAACAAACGCTAATTTTTTATACATAACTTAAATTTCATCCACAACAACCTAGAGGACACTTCTTTCCATTCCGCTACGCAACAGTCAACCGATCACTCAATATACAACGATAACCTTCCTCTACACCCGACTTCTTCCCCGTACTACACTAAACTTCCTTTTGCCCTACTTCTCAAGTCAATTTTCCCCAGAGTCAACGCATCAAACCTCGTCCTCACAAGTATCTCACCGATCTCTCTTCACTTTGCATCCTCCGTACTATATCCTCGCACTTTCATCGACCCTAACAACAGAGCATGGAGAGGCATGAACCCCTTCTCTCCTCGCTTGCTTTACCGTCTTTGAGAGAGGAATTTACAGAAGGTATGATCCCCAACCCTACTGCCCTACCTCTATTTATCCCCACTAACGACACGTATTGGGTACGGTAGCACTACTTTCACTCCCCCCCACCTCATATGGGAATTAAATAGGTCGTATCTATCCATTAAATATCATTCATATTTCCTTTCATTGGCCCTATTTTTTATGAAATCGCTAGAAATTTTTGTCACAGACCAGTTGACAAACTAGCTCTCTACTACAGATCAACAGCTCCCTACAACAATCCAAATAGCTCTCTACTACTGACCAAACAGCTCTCTACTACATACCGACAGCTCTTTACTGCAGACCGACAGCTTTTTACTACAAAGAGACAGCTCTATACTACATACCAATAGCTCTTAACAGATGACCGAGAGATCATTACTTCAGACCAAGAGCTTTCTACTACGGTCATCCGACACCTCTTTACTACAAACCAACAGCTCTTCATAACGGACCGACAGCTCTTCACTACACATTGTCAGCACTTTATACAGAACGGATATATATTTTTACAGATCGAACAGTTCATGCCTGACATGTACTTTTTCTGTTTATGCCCACACCGCAGAGGCGATATCATTCGAATCTTTGAAGAAAAGGTGTTTCGCCAGACCACACCGACCGCCGGTCCGATTTGCTGGTTTCCTTTTTTGTACAGGCGCGGAGTTCCTCTCTTTTTCTTGGCAATGTAAGGATCAATAGGATGAGTTATCTTCCAGGCAGCAGTAGCAGCGGCAACAGCACTAGCAGCGACAACAGCACTAGCAGCAGCAACAGCACTAGCAGCGGCAACAGCACTAGCAGCGGCAACAGCACTAGCAGCGGCAACAGCACTAGCAGCGACAACAGCACTAGCAGCGGCAACAACACTAGCAGCGACAACAGCACTAGCAGCGACAACAGCACTAGCAGCGGCAACAGCACTAGCAGCGACAACAGCACTAGCAGCGGCAACAGCAGTAGCAGCGGCAACAGCACTAGCAGCGACAACAGTATTTACAGCGGCAACAGAAGTAGCAGCAACAGTAGCGGCTCAAAAACGTAACATTAGCAGCGGTCGTTGCCCCGTAGCAGAACGTCACGGCAACATCAGCAATAACAGATGCCTCAACAATGTGAGTAGCGCCGCAGCAGTAGTAGCGCCAGTAGCACCGGAGCAGTAGTAGCGCCAGCAGCCCCGGAGCTGAAGCAGGGGCAGTAGTACCTTAGGAACAGCACCTCCACAGCAGCATCTGAATAGCTCTTGCAGCTTCCCACTCTTCTCTCCATCGTTTGAGTGCACGTATTAAACGATTCTCCCCTTTAATTTTGAAACTCTTCTCAAGCCCTCAAGTAATGGCAGAGATTTCTAACAAAAGTACACGCTTTTTTCCACCCCTTCCCTCCCTTTCTCACCCTGTCCGAAACTTGCTTTTCTATAGTCGCTGGACTGTAGCGGGGGCAAGAACTTGCGTATTCCAGTAAATATGAACGAATCTCAACAAGTCTTGCAAGCCATTCGAACGGAGCTGAGCCCCCAATGGTAGAGCGCGACACATAAACCAATGATATCGCTGGCCAATAGCAAGCGAGGACACATCCCTCGGTTATGAGGCCCTGCCCCCTCGCACCAGACTTTATCATATCGAGATATTAATACATCAGATCATATGGGAGCCAACAGCCAATAGCATCGTCGAATAGAGGGAATCTTAGCCAATAGGAATGGAGGAATCTTCCCATAAACGTAATCATATGCTCTCATAAGGACCAATAGCAGAACGTATAAATCATGAGGATAACCAATGGTAGAGCTTTGGCTGCAATATCACGGAAGGTATTCCAGTGTAGACTCCATAATCTACCTTCTGTAAAGGTATTTAAAGACATCTTCGAATTTTAAGGAATAATCTAGTTTCAATAAGACATTAACCCTCTATCAAAGCTAGCAACAACGGTCGGACGCACGTGGGATTTATTCATGGGGTGACCTTTTAAGAAGCGCGTAGTTTGCAGTGACCACATCATCTATGATAATACGATCAGTGACCACATCATCTATGATAATACGATGACCAAAGAGGATCTGCTTGATGGTATTATAAACAATTCGAGAAGCCATCGATGTAGTTTCTGGAACATAGGATCAGAGAATGGGACACTGGGGGATTGGATTTGAGTGAAGTTAAATATTGGCACCACTTTCCTTTTAAATACATTTTTAATAGTTCCTGTCTCATCTCACCGATGTAAATTTGGAGAAAATATTTCATGAGTGTATCTTTATCATCAAAATTTTTTAAACGTAAGTTAAATCTTATTGACAGTTTTTGCTCACTAATGAAGCGATTTCAATAGGAAGAAAATGTAGCGAAATTTTGTTTCAAATCTACAAAAAAAAACATAACTTAGGTTTTTACTTCGATCGAATATTTAAAATTTCGTTATCTGAAAAATCACGGGATATTTATTGATTGCTTGGAAGGTTTTAAATGATACTTATGGATTTAATTGTTCATGCAACCAGCATTGCGGATAAAATAACCAGATATAGTTGATTCACCCCTGAAGACCATTCAGTAACATTGGTCATTAAACAATTAGTTCTTGCATATGGTACTAAGCCCTAACTCATATGTGAACAGTTTCCAATTTATGTCCCTGTCGTTAACTTCTTTTATGGTTCGCGGGTGGAGGATCTTGATTTTCAGGGGTTCGAATCCACGTCATCAATTTTTTTCTTCCAATTAACATTCACGCAAAAACACCACAGTGACCTTACAACAGAGTCTGTTGGAAAAGGCTTTATAGGTGAGGATATTTTGAATGTATAAGATCAATCCATCGCAGCCAATAACGCTTCCCACAGAACCGCGAGTAAATGAACCTTGAAATTAAACACCGTGGATTTTTTGAACAAGTTATGCAGTCGTGATCACAGATAACAGGGTGTTATATTTTTGATCATATTCTTTATTGATTCATGTATGGAATGAATGAGTTTGAACATAAATTATCCAGTACTAACTTTCTTTACCCTGCCCTAAACTTCTTCCCTAAACTTCTTCCATAAACTTCTTCATGGCGCAATTCTCAAGATGGTCGTCACATTTAAACCGTAAACAGGATGTTCCTCAGTAGTGTCATCCTTCGTTTATAGATGCACGTGCCACACGATGTACTGAATCACCTCCTCCTTCTTCCACATTGTCACCCCCTTCTTTTCCTTCTTTTTAGCCCCATAGGATGTTCCTCCTTGACCACCCCGAGTTCCTCCTTGACCCCCACGAGAGGCCTGAAGGTTTCAGCCGGGATTAAGAGACCCCACGAGCAGTGGAAGCTATGAACGAAAAAAAAACTTCGATAACCTCATGATGCTTTATGAAACCTGCAACAATGCTTATCTTTGGTCTCCACATATATTGCAATGTTCTATTCTCATATTCCCTCGGCAATTGTTTAACCAGCACATGAGACAAATACAGCCCTAGTGGGGCATTTCTTGCAAGTGTTTTGACAAGAACCTTCCCCAGGGGAGGTTAGGTGGAGAGGTAGCTACATGGGGTGGAGAGGGGAATTGTTTGGAGTATGAGGGGGTGGGAGGAGGGTTCCAGCGTGGATCTCTGCGTCCTTCTAAGTCTTCCCGTCCGTCTGTCTGTCTGTCCGAGGGTCCGCCTGTCTGTCCGCAGGGCTCTGGCCATCCCTCATCCCAAGAGAAGCCCCGCCATTGGTCGACTGGTCGAGCGCCGCTCAATACACCACCGCCTCTCCACCAATCACAGGCCATGCTGAAATTAATATGGTGACGTCACCATCGAACTAAAACTGAAGAAATTTGAAGGAGGAATTGCGCGAGATTTGTGACCTTTTCGGAGGAGGGCATTTTTTGCCGCTCATTTTATTGAAGATTTTATCGGCAGAGGAAGGGAAAATTAGTGGGGGTCGGCGAAGCTTATGTGCAATACAGGCATGAATTGCCCCGGCCAGGCAGCTCTTTAGGGTAATATTTCCCTCTAATGAGCCGGTGGGTACAATAAGTATATTTTATATTAATTTGGGAGCGAAATGGATTTTTTTTGGTGTTTGTGCACATTTGAGCCATTGATGTTGACGTAAGGGTACCATTTTCTCAACGCTCTTCTTATTAATTACACCACTCTCACCCACACTACCCACACCAACACTACCCACACTCATACACTAACATTTTCCGTTCCCACACCACCCTCACCCACACTACCTACACCTACACTCCTACACTCACATCACACTTCCCCACATCACCCTCACCCACACTCCTACACTCACATTTCCCTCACCCACACCACCCTCACCCACACTACCCATACCCACACTCCTACACTCACATCATCCTTACCCACACTACCCTACATACACTACCCTTACTCTCACTATCCACACCTGCACTATCCTCACCCGCACAACCTTCACCCACACAACCCTCACCTAGACTACTGTCATCCTCACTACCCTCATCCACACTACTCTCATTCACGTTACCCTTGTTCACATCACTCACCCTAAACTATCCTCATCAAAACAATCATCACCCAAACTACCCTTTCCAAAACTACCCACACCTAAACTACCCTCACCCGGACGACCTTCGCCCAGCTACACATACCCTCACTGCACCCCCCCCCCCACACCTCCTTTCTCAAAGTTAGCCATTCTTTTTCGGAAACTTCGAAAAACTTGATACTTATTTATTCTTAGTCTGACTTATGGCTGCTGATCTCGAGGATGACCTCCACAAAATGCGAGGTTGGGAGGAGAGGGAGGTTAAAGGTATGGAAGATGTTAGGCACTGTAGGCAACAGCAACAGTAAGGGCGTGGAAGGGGTGAGGCAAGGGGAGAGGCAGAAATCTTTGAGGCATGGAAGTGGTGAAAAATGGTATGTGAGAGACACGTAAGCAGTGGGGTACGCTATCGGTTAGGGATAGGAGGCGTAAGGCATGGTGAGGTAGGGATCTTAGTGACGGTCTCTAGCGGATTACATGTTTATTGCTGGCGAATCGAGCATCAACGGTGACAATTCAAACCCACAGTAGGCACTGGAACGCCAATTTTCAGTTGATGTAGGTCAATTTCCAGTACTTGATTCTCGCAAATTCAATCAGAATATTAGCGCTTAACGTATGCGCTGTTGATATGCCAATACCTCCGCCTCCAACATATTAATACAGCTTCTAGGTTAACATATGCTTCACCCTCTAGACATTACTTACACTGTAATTTATGTCAGTATCTATTGAAAATCAAAAACTACTTTTCATGCAGCCAGTGAAATCACTCAGAGCAGTCGAGATAATGGCCAATATCCCCTGAAAATAAACGTTAATGTCTAGTCATTGTTTACGTTCATAGTCAAACAATATCTGCTTTATCTTTCAATCAATATACCAGTGTTCAGGTAATACATGAAAGCATATTCAGTTCATATACACGCATTATCGATGGAAAATGTTCGTCGGTGATCATTCAACGTATGCGATGATATTCAGTCAACATATGCGTAGATTTCAGCCAACAAATTAGATGATATTCAGTCATCATATGTGACGATATTCTGTCAGCATTTTCGAAGATATTCAGTCAACATGTGCGATGATATTTAGTCAACATATGTGATAACATTCAGTCAACATACGTGATGATCTTTAGTCAACATATGCGATGGAATTCAGTCTACATTTGCGATGATATTCAGTCAACATATGCGTTGATATTCAGTCAACATATGTGATGACATTCGGTCAATAAATGGGATGATATTCAGTCAACATATGCGATGATATTTAGTCAAGTTACGCGATGATATTTAGTCAAGTTATGCGAGGATATTCAGTCAACAAATGCAATGATATTCAGTCAAAATATGTGATGATATTCAGTCAACATATGCGATGATATTTAGTCAACATATACGATTATATTCAGTTAACATGTGCGATAATAATCTGTCAACAAATGCGATGATATTCAGTCAACAGATGCGATGATATTCAGTCAACATATGTGATGCAATTCTGTTAACATATGGGTTGATATTCAGCCAACAAATGCGATGATTTTCAGTCATCATATGTGTCAACATTTTGTAAGATATTCAGTCAACATTTGCGATGGTATTCATTCAACCCAATGATAATACACGATGATATTTCCATCTTCGTTACTAATGTAAACCAAATTTACCAGTGAGCTATAAGCGATTAATAAGTCTAAATTACAACAATAATTAGTCAAAATGAATTAGTGTAGCTAACGCTTATTGTCAATACGCTAAGAAGGCTCGCAGTAATGTTATGTTTAGGCCTGCGTATTTCTATTTATTGATCTGAGCCAGGCCTATAGCTGTGGTCCGCCAGCTATTTATGAGGGGTGCGGACCCCCTACAGTCCCCCCCTTTCCCTCTACCCTCTTGTGCCCCCCCCCTCCCCTTCGACCTTCCTGTAGTCATTACACCTAATTGCTGGGGGCGAGTTATGAGAAAATAAAAGTGGTTCCCGGGGTTTAGGGGTTACTGCTGCTGAGGGGTTGGGGAGGAGGAGTGGCCGAGACAGGGGAAGGAGGGAGTGATGGTAGGATTGTGTTATAAAATACCGTATCAACGAAACCAAAGATTTATGAGAGTGTTCAAAGCTACTAGGACACCTTTAAGGACTTGGTTTGAGTTAACGTGTGAAATTATAAGGGCTTTTTTGTTTATATAAATTTAATTATATTTGGATCAGTAGAATGAGTAGATACATCTATGGTGTATTGTTTGGATTTTATAAAATTATTGAAGCCTCAGAACTAGAGTTATTAACAATATCGTTAGATATTGTGAAGTGAACAGTGTCTTGTACAGAAGAACAACATGTTTGCGGGTTCTGGCAGAGTGTATGACAGCCATTGCCCTGATGTCGCTGACGTCCGATCTGGACTGAGAAATTATGCTCGGCTGCAAAGCTTCCTTTAACGCTAAGCATGTTCGTTCCATTATCAGCAAACACATTATAATGGGATATTCGCCAGACTGAAGTTAAGGGAGGCTCGTTGTCGGTCATTTCTTTTCACCGACGTTGAGCCGCCTATAAAACCGACCGTAGCTTACAACATGAATGAATTGGCCTGCAATGGTATTGACAGAAGTAATATTGGAATTGCGCTGATTTCACATTTGTTTAATATATTTTTATATTTGTTTAATACATTTTTTATGAAAATATAAAACTCGAATCAACTTCATTAGGCAGAGCATATGTTTGTATTTAGGTATTTTTTTGTATGAAATCAATATCATTATTAGCCTTGTGATACATTAGTCGGAGTCGATTCAAGAACGTCAGCAATTTTAACTAAGCCAGTATATTTAAATGCTTCAGAGTGCTTGTGCGAGGCTAAAATACAAACTATAAAATTCTGTTTTTGTATACAAGTTTAAATCCAATCAATAACTTACACGTGCATCCTTCAAACGAACATAAATTCTAAGTAGATATTTACCATCATTCTGGGTTAAGAGTCCATACCTCATTATGCTGTGTTCTACCAGGTGGCTTTCTGATTCTATGCCAACGATTAAATACCAAGAACATAACTCTGAAAGGCACCCAATTGAAGTAGTCAGTTACATTATTAAATATTAACGGTTCTGGAAGTCACCAGAGGACCCCATGCACACGCTATCATCTGATGAAATGAATACATTGAACACGCTTCAAAAATCGAGGCCTACCAACGCGGCTTGGTTATTCCTCCCAGGGAACTGCTCTTCATTACAATGACTCTAAGCGACTATTGAGGGCAGAGCGCGGTCAAAATACGGCCAAAGAGTATCGGATGAGAGGAATTAGCTCATCACCGGATACTGGAACTGGTGTCCTCTCCAACAATGCAAGAGAAACGGATACAAGCAGATGATGGAAGAAAAAAAGAGGATTCCCATGGAAGACCGACTGGTCCGCTGAAGGGAAAAGGAAACAGCCTAGAAATATCAAGGATAGGCGGGAAAGCCTCTGGGAGAGTCCTATAGGAATGGGAGAGGAGGTGAGTGGGGAAGGGGTGGGAAGGGAAGAGGGAGGGGGTAAGGGGGCCTTGGATCTGGTCAGCAGTGGGGAAATGATCCACTGTCTTGGCAATTTGATGATTGCACTCACTGCCCTCCCCTTCTCTTCCCACCACCCTTTCCTCCACCAAAAACCTCCTCTCGCTTCTGGTACCCTCCCTTCCGCGGAACGCCACAGTACTCCCCCTCCTCACCCAAACCCTCTTTAAGATCATTTCTTATCCCCCTCCTCACCCCTCTTTTTCGTGATGGGAGAAGAAAAGCTTCTTTTGACTCGTCTACTCCACCTCCTTGCAAAGCACCCCCCGCAACTGCTATAAAGGAGTCCAAATACATGGTTGTCCTACAAATCTCTCCCAGACCACTAGGTGTGCGGTTGTTAAAAGTAGAAGTGCCAATTGTCTCTCAGAGAAAAAATACCTACGAATACACGAAAAGGGTCAATACTTGTATCAATCGACAACTCTTAAAAAGAGGTGATTTTAAAGGTACAATCTTTAATTTAAAAAAAATACGGCGGAATAACAATCGTACTTGAGAGTGGTGTCAATTTCACACAAAATTGCCACCTTATGTATGAAACATTTTATGCGTATGTAGCTGAACAATAAAATTCCTCTGTACCATGATTCTGGAAATATGTCACATTTAACAGACGAATTATCACTGGGCAGATGATCCTAACAGTCGTGTCACGAGAATAAACCTAATGATCATAGTGTGGAAATAAATTTATTTGACTCATACAGAATGAGTCAAGGATTGCGAATTACTGGCACAATTGATTGACTGTGTTGTTTATGTAAAAAACTGTTTGTCGCATGTATTATGACTAATCACGCATGTATTTACGTCCCAGTGCATGTATTATGACTAATCACACATGTATTCACGTCCCTGTGCATGTATTACGACTAATCACGCATGTACTCACGTCCCAGCGCATGTATTATGACTAATCACGCATGTATTTACGTCCCAGCGCATGTATTATGACTAATCACGCATGTATTCACGTCCCAGCGCATGTATTATGACTAATCACGCATGTATTCACGTCCCAGCGCATGTATTATGGCTAATCACGCATGTATTCACGTCCCAGCGCATGTATTATGACTAATCACGCATGTATTCACGTCCCAGCGCATGTATTATGACTAATCACGCATGTATTCACGTCCCAGCGCATATGTTATGACTAATCACACATGTATTCACGTTCCAGCGCATGTATTATGACTAATCACACATGTATTCACGTCCCAGCGCATGTATTATGACTAATCACGCATGTATTCACGTCCCAGCGCATGTATTATTACTAATCACGCATGTATTCACGTCCCAGTGCATGTATTACGACTAATCACGCATGTATTCACGTCCCAGCGCATGTATTATGACTAATCACACATGTATTCACGTCCCTGTGCATGTATTACGACTAATCACGCATGTACTCACGTCCCAGCGCATATATTATGACGAATCACACATGTATTCACGTCCCAGCGCATGTATTATGACTAATCACACATGTATTCACGTTCCAGTGCATGTATTATGACTAATCACTCATGTAATCACGTCCCAGTGCATGTATTATGGCTAATCACACATGACTAATCGCCCAGCTATTTGTTTGCTACTAAAACGTTGAAGTGGCATTCCTGTTTTCAGAGAAAATACAGGAATAAAACTTTTTTTTTGGGGGGGGTGAAATGAAATTAAACACAACTAGGATTCCAAGGTTATTATGAGAGCTAACAGGAGTAATGAATAACAATACAAATAAACTGAGTATGTTATGAAACACAATTAAGACGCAAAGGTTATCATGCCACCTAACAAGAGTAATAAATAACAATACAAATAAAGGTTATCATGCCTCCTAACAGGAGTAATGAATAACAATACAAATAAACTGAGTATGTTATGAAACACAATTAAGACGCAAAGGTTATCATGCCACCTAACAGGAGTAATGAATAACAATACAAATAAACTGAGTTTGTTATGAAACACAATTAAGACGCAAAGGTTATCATGCCACCTAACAGGAGTAATGAATAACAATACAAATAAACTGAGTATGTTACGCAACACAATTAAGACGCAAAGGTTATCATGCCACCTAACAGGAGTAATGAATAACAATACAAATAAACTGAGTATGTTATGAAACACAGTTAAGACGCAAAGGTTATCATGCCACCTAACAGGAGTAATGAATATCAATACAAATAAACTGAGTATGGTATGAAACACAATTAAGACGCAAAGGTCATCATGACAGCTAACGAGAAATAAGTATCAATATAAATAAACTGAGTATGTTCTGAAACACAATTAAGACGCAAAGGTTATCATGCCACCTAACAGGAGTAATAAATCTCAATACAAATACAGATACAGACACTAGGCCGCATCCCCCAGAAAGGGGGTGGCCGACGGCAAGGCGCACCTCACACCCTCATACGCTCACACTCACAGAACTTAGCCCTTCTGTGCTAAAGGGTCTGGCCGGTACCCCCTCAACATACAATCTGGGTCACGAGTGCAGTCCGAGGATCCGTCGTCAGCAGCAGGGCCCGACAGTTTTCACTGGTTTACCCCCGCCGCGTCATAATGGCATGGCCCCCCCACACCCACGACCATCCCGACTGCGGGATGCCAAGGGCGGGAAAGCACATCAGAGCATCTTCAAAATCAACCATTCACAACCATTCTCCACTCACGCCTGTTCATTGCACGCTCTCTCGCCACCTCCACATTCATGTCTCTCCTTCCCAACGCCTGCTTTACACCATCCCTCCACCCAAACTTCGGCCTACCTCTAGGCCTTCGACCACTCGCCTCCGCATCCATCACCCTTTTCACCAATCTCCCTTCATCCATCCTCTCCATGTGCAAAAATAAACTGAGTATATTTTCACATCATCGCGTCGACGTACAATCGATGGCCTTTTGTTTAACGTCGTCGCGTCGACGTACCATCGATGGCATGTTGTTTAACGTCGTCGCGTCGACGACGACGTTGTTTCGATTTATTTTCGATTCGATTCGAACATCCCTACGATGGAATTAAATTTAATTGTTATGTATATACGTACAAGCACACTGCCGGCAAATGCGAATTAAAACGCTAGAAATAAAACATTTACGCACCAGATGATACATACGAACATACAGAGTCGGATCAATTCAAATACGTCTCTTTCAATAAGACAATATTTGGCGCATCTTACCCAGCGGCTAAAAATAATAACGGGTTCAGAAAATGTGGTCTTCATAAGGTGAAATGAGTAATAACTCGTCATTATTAAATTCAAAATAATTTAGTCGTAACAATTCAGTTCTCATTTAAGATCATTTCGGTTAATGAAATTTAATTAATTCAGTTCATGATTTTTACTCTCCGGACATGTTGATACAAATAGCATTTCGAGTGGAATGCTGTAGACAATGTGTATATTATTGTATATAATAAAAATACTACTCACTCGCTGATACAAGGTTCAGGACGCGTACTATGAATCAGCGCAAGGATTGGAATAAATGCCCTTAAAAAAAACAGGTTCCGATAATAGAGCTTTTTCATTTTTTTACATGTGTCATCGTTTGACTTTAGTTTGACTCAATGCCTTATTTCCCATTTTCTTTGACCGCGCACTGTTCACGCAACCTCATTGAGAGAACAAGGCTCAAAAACGTAACAACAAAGAGATTAAAAGAACACGAATTTGCCTCTCCCAGTGTATTGTTTGTGGAAAAAATGTTTGAAATGTCAAGAATGTTACGAGCGCGTGCCCCATCCTGTGATGAACGTAGGCCTACCTCCCTCCAGCCTATGTGGACTCCGATTAAAAGGACTCACCGGTGGCTATTTTTGCCGGAAACATGAATTTCAAATGGACTGCGAGGCGTTTTATGAACATTGCTAAAATTCCGAACACATTAGGAAAATTAGAGACCCGTGAAAACGAGGCTAAGCCTCTGGGAGGCCTACAATGGAGGAAGCCAGTGATGGTATTCCCATCAATTGTTTCTTGTTTAGCGTAACAATAAATGAATACTAGTTGTTAATCATTGCGATTGCTAGTGATTGCAAAATTAAATTTAGCTCATATACTGGGATTGTAATGACAGTATACACTTTAATCTAACTGAATTTAGCTCATATACTGGGATTGTAATGACAGTATACACTTTAATCTAACTGAATTTAGCTCATATACTGGGATTGTTGTGGTAGTATACGCTTTCATCTAATCGAATTTGGCTCATAAACTGAGATTGTAATGACAGTATACACTTTCGTCTAATCGAATTCATCCTCCTTTGCGGGCAACATTTGAAGTACCCACAAAAAATAGGTTTATCTCGCAATGCTCATACAAACAACATCATTTAAGCAGTAAAAATTGGAGAATGATTGGACAAATTAAAAAATATGTAAATGAAGGTTTGTGAAGTAACCTGTTTTGTTTGCGTTACATTACCTCATGAAGTTGATGATTTGTGACGGTAACTGATTTGTTTGCGTTACATTACCTCTTGAAGTTGATGGTTTGTGACG
>SDVV010007239.1:0-17910 GCA_016164225.1 Gammarus roeselii
ACAGAATGGAGCACAATAATGGTGTCGCTGAACGCAGGCGTGACAGGATGGAGCACAATAGTGGTACCGCTGAACGCAGACACGACAGAATGGAGCACCGTAAGGGTACCGCTGATCGTAGACACGACAGAAAGGAGCACAACAATGGTTCCGCTGAACGCAGACAGGACAGAATGGAGCACAATAATGGTGTCGCTGAACGCAGGCGTGACAGGATGGAGCACAATAGTGGTACCGCTGAACGCAGCACGACAGAATGGAGCACAATAATGGTGTCGCTGAACGCAGGCGTGACAGGATGGAGCACAATAGTGGTACCGCTGAACGCAGACACGACAGAATGGAGCACCGTAAGGGTACCGCTGATCGTAGACACGACAGAAAGGAGCACAACAATGGTTCCGCTGAACGCAGACAGGACAGAATGGAGCACAATAATGGTGTCGCTGAACGCAGGCGTGACAGGATGGAGCACAATAGTGGTACCGCTGAACGCAGCACGACAGAATGGAGCACAATAATGGTGTCGCTGAACGCAGGCGTGACAGGATGGAGCACAATAGTGGTACCGCTGAACGCTGACACGACAGAATGGAGCACAATAATGGTGCCGCTGAACGCAGACTCTCTAGAATAGAGCACAATAGTGGTGCCGCTTAACGCAATCACAACAGAATAGACCACAATAGGGGTGCCGCTGAACGCAGACACGACAGAATGGGGCACAGTATTGGTGCCGTTGAACGCAGACTCGGCAGATTGGAGCACAATAGCGGTGGCACTGAACGCAGACACGACAGAACGAAGAACAGTACGGGTGCCGCAGAACGCAGACATGACAGAATGAAGCATAGTAGGGGTGACTCTGAACGCAGACACAACAGAATGGAACACTATAGGGGTGCCGGTGAGCACAGACACGACAGCATGGAGTACAATAGTTGGGCCACTGAACGCAAACACGACAGAATGGAGCACATTAGTGGTGCCGCTGAACGCTGGCCTGACAAAATGGAGCACAATAGTGGTGCTGCTGAACGCAGACACGAAAGAATGGAGCACAATAGGGGTGCCACTGAACGCAGACACATTAGAATAGAACACAAAAGGGGTGCCGCTGAACGCAGACACGACAGAATGGAACACAATGAGGTTGCCGCTGAACGCAGCACGACAGAATGGAGCACAATAATGGTGTCGCTGAACGCAGGCGTGACAGGATAAAGCACAATGGGGGTGCCATTGAACGCAGACACGACAAAATGGAGCACAATAGTGGTGCCGCTGAACGCAGGCGTGACAGAATGGAGCACAACAGTGGTGCCGCTGAACGCAGACTCGACAGAATGGAGCACAACAGTGGTGCCGTGAACGCAGACACGTCAGAATGGAGCGCAATAGTGGTGCCTGAACGTAGACATGACAGAATGGAGCACAATAGTGGTGCCCTGAATGCAAGCATGACAGAATGGAGCACATTACTGGTGCCACTGAACGCAGACACGACAGAATAGAGCACATTAGGGGTGCCGCTGAACGCAAACACGACAGAATGGAGTACAATCGTGGTGCCGCTGAACGCAGGCGTGACAAAATGGAGCACAACAGTGGTGCCGCTGAACGCAGACACGAAAGAATGGAGCACAATATGGGTACCGCTAAACGCAGACGCGACAGAATGGAGCACAATAGTGTTGCCGCTGAACGCTGACACGAAAGAATGGAGCACAATAGTGGTGCCCTGAATGCAAGCAAGACAGTATGGAGCACAATAGTGGTGCCGCTGAACGTAGACACGACAGAATAGAGCGTATTAGGGGTGCCGCTGAACGCGAACACGACAGAATGCAGTACAATCGTATTGCCGCTGAACGCAGGCGTGACAGAACGGAGCACAATATTGGTACCACGGAACGTAGACACGACACAATGGACCACAATAGTGGTGCCGCTCAACGCAGACACGACAGAATGGAGCACAATAGTTGTGCCTCTGAACGCGGACACGACAGAATAGAGCACAATAGGGGTGTCGCTAAACGCAGACACGACAGAGTGGAGCACAATAGGTGTGCCGCTGAATGCATGCGTGACAGATTGGAGCAAAATAGTGGTGCCGCTGAACGCAGACACGACAGAATGCACAGTAGGGGTGCCGTTGAACATGGCGTGACAGGACGGAGCACAATAGTGGTGCCGCTGAACGCTGGACTGACAGAATGGAGCACAATAGTGGTGCCGCTTAACGCAGGTGTGACAGAATGGAGCACAATAGGGGATGCCGCTGAACGCAGACACGACAGAATGAAGCTCAATAGGGGTGTCGCTGAACGCAGACACGAGAGAATGGAACACAATAGTCGTGCTGCTGAACGCAGACACGTCAGAATGGAGCACAATAGTGGTGCCGCTGAACGCAGATACGACAGAATAGGGCACAATAGTGATGCCGCTGAACGCAGACACGACAGAATGGAGCACAATAGTTGTGCCACTGAACGCAGACACGACAGAAGGAGCACAAAAGTGGTGCCGCTGACCGCAGACACGACCAATTGGAGCACAATAGTAGTGTCGTTGAACGCAGATACGACAGAATAGAGCACATTGAGGGTGCCGCTGAACGCAGACACGACAGAACGGAGCACAATAGTTGTGCCACTGCACGCAGACACGACAGAATGGAGCACAATAGGGGGCCGCTGAACGCAGACACGACCAATTGGAGCACAATAGTGGTGCCGCTGAACGCAGACACGACAGAATGGAGCACAATAGTTGTGCCACTGAACGCCTGCACGACAGAATGGAGCACAATAGGGGTGTCGCTGAACGCAGACACGACAGAGTGGAGCACAATAGGGGTGCCGCTGAACGCATGCGTGACAGATTGGAGCAAAATAGTGGTGCCGTTGAACGCAGACACGACAGAATGCACAGTCTGGGTGCCGTTGAACATGACGTGACAGGACGGAGCACAATAGTGGTGCCGATGACCGCTGGCCTGACAGAATGAAGCACAAAAGTGGTGCCGCTGAACGCAGACACGACAAAATGGAGCACAGCAAGAATGCCGCTGAAGGCAGACACGACTGAATGGAGCACAATAGTGATACTGCTGAACGCAGACACGACAGAAAGGAACACAAAAGGGGTGTCGCTGAACGCAGACACGACAGAATGGAGCACAATAGGGGTGCCGCTGAACGCATACGTGACAGATTGGAGCAAAATATTGGTGCCGCTGAACGCAGACACGACAGAATGCACAGAAGGGGTGCCGTTGAACTTGACGTGACAGGACGGAGCACAATAGTGGTGCCGCTGAACGCTGGCCTGACAGAATGGAGCACATAAGTGGTGCCGCTGAACGCAGACGGGAAAAAATGGAGCACAGCAAGGATGCCGCTGAAGGCAGACACGCCTGAATGGAGCACAATAGTGATGCTGCTGAACGCAGACACGACAGAGAGGAACACGATAGGGGTGCTGCTGAACGCTAGCGTGACAGAACGGAGCACAATAGTGGTGCCGCATAACGCATGTGTGACAGAATGTGAAGCTCAATAGGGGAAGCCGCTGAACGCAGACACGACAGAATGGAGCTCAATAGTGTTGCCGCCGAATGCAGACACGACAGATTGAACCACAATAGTATTGCCGCTGAACGCAGACACGACAGAATGGAGCACAATAGTGGTGCCGCTGAACTTAGACACGACAGAATCGAGCACAATAGGTGTGCCGCTAAACGCATGCGTGACAGAATGGAGCAAAATAAAAGTGCCGCTGAACGCAAACACGACAGAATGGAGCACAATAGGGGTCCCGCTTAACGCAGACACGACAGAATGGAACACAATTGGGGTGCCGCTGAACGCGGGCGTGACAGAATGGAGCACAACAGTGGTGGCGCTGAACGCAGACATGACAGAATGGAGCACAAAAAGGGTGCCGCTGAACACAGACACGACAGAATGGAGCACAATAGGTGTGCCGCTGATCGCATGAATGACAGAATGTAGCAAAATATTGGTGCCTCTGAACGCAGACATGACAGAATGGAGCACAATTGGGGTACCGCTGAACGCTGGCGTGACAGAACAGAGCACAATAGTGGTGTCGCTGAAGGCAGACACGTCAAAATGGACCACAATAGTGGGAACGTAGACACGACAGAATGGAGGACAATAGTGGTGCCTCTGAACGCACACACGACAGAATGAAGCACAATAGTGGTGCCGCTGAACACAGACACGACGGAATGGAGCATAATAGTTGTGCCGCCGAACGCAGACACGACAGAATGGAACAAAATAGTTTGCCGCCGAACGCAGACACGACAGAATGGAGCACAATAGTGGTGCCGCTGAATGCAGACACGACAAATTGGAGCACAATAGTGGTGCCGCTGCACGCGAACACGACAGAATGGATCACAATAGGGGTGCCGCATAACGCTGGCATGACAGAAAGCAGCACAATTGGGGTGTTGCTGAACGCAAACACAAAAGAGTGGAGTACAATAGGGGTGCCGCTGAACGCAGACACGACAGAATGGAGCACAATATCGGTCCTGCTGAACGCAGACACGACAGAATGGAGCACAATAGTGGTGCTGCTGAACGCTGGCCTGACTGAATGGAGCACCATAGTGATGCCGCTGAACGCAGACACGACAGAAAGGAAAACTATAAGGGTGCTGCTGAACGCTAGCGTGACAGAACGGAGCACAATAGTGGTGCCGCATAACGCATGTGTCACAGAATGGAGCTCAATAGGGGAAGCCGCTGAACGCAGACACGTCAGAATGGAGCTCAATAGTGTTGCCGCCGAATGAAGACACGACAGATTGAACCACAGTAGTGGTGCCGCTGAACGCAGAAACGACAGAATAGAGCACAATAGTGGTGCCGCTGATCTTAGACAAGACAGAATCGAGCACTAGGTGAGCCGCTAAACGCATGCGTGACAGAATGGAGCAAAATAGAAGTGCCGCTGAACGCAAACACGACAGAATGGAGCACAATAAGTGTGCTGTTAAACGCATGCGTTACAGATTGGAGAAAAATAGTGGTGCCGCTGAACGCAGACACGCCAGAATGCACATTAGGGGTACCGTTGAATATGACGTGACAAGACGGAGCACAATAGTGGTGCCGCTGAACGCTGGCCTGACAGAATGAAGCACATAAGTGGTGCCGCTGAACGCAGACAGGACAAAATGGAGCACAGCAAGGATGCCGCTGAAGGCAGACACGACTGAATGGAGCACAATAGTGATGCTGATGAACGCAGACACGACAGAATGGAACATGATAGGATTGCTGCTGAATGCTAGCGTGACAGAACGGAGTACAATTGTGGTGCCGCATAACGCATGCGTGACAGAATGGAGCTCAATAGGGGATGCCGCTGAACGCAGACATGACAGAATGGAGCTCAATAGTGTTGCCGCTGAACGCAGACACGACAGAATGGACCACAATAGTAGTGCTGCTGAACGCAGACACGACAGAATGGAGCACAATAGTTGTGCCGCAGAACAGAGACACGACAGAATGGAGCACAATAGGTGGGCCGCTAAACGCATGCGTGACAGAATGGAACAAAATAGTAGTGTCGCTGAACGCAAAAACGACAGAATGGAGCAAAATAGGGGTACCGCTGAACGCAGAAACGACAGAATGGAACACAATAGGGGTGCCGCTGAACACAGGCGTGACAGAATGGAGCTCAATAGTGGTGGCGCTGAACGCGGACACGACAAAATGGAGCACAAAAAGGGTGCCGCTGAATGCAGACACGACAGAATGGAGCACAATAGGTGTGCCGCTGAACGCATGCGTTACCGAATGTAGCAAAATAGTGGTGCCTCTGAACGCAGACACGTTAGAATGGAGCACAATAGGGGTCACACTGAACGCTGGCGTGACAGAACGAAGCACAATAGTGGTGTCCCTGAACGCAGACACGGCAAAATGGAGCACAATAGTGGTGCGCTGAACGTAGACACGACAGAATGGAGGACAATAGTGGTGCCGCTGAACGCAAACACGACAGAATGGAGCACAAATGGGGTGCCGCTGAACGCAGACATGACAGAATGGAGCATAATAGTTGTGCCGCTGAACGCAGACACGACAAAATGAAGCACAAAAGTGGTGCCGCTGAAGGCTGGCGTGGAAGAAGGGATCACAATTGGGGTGCCACTGAACGCAGACACGATAGAATGGAGCACAATAGGGGTGCCGCTGAACGCAGACGCGTCAGAATGGATTATAATAGTGGTGCCGCTGATCTCAGACACGAGAGATTGGAGCACAATAGTGGTGCCGCTTAACGCAGACACGACAGTGTGAAGCACAATAGTGGTGCCGCTGAACGCAGACACGACAAAATAGAGCACAATAGGGGTGCCGCTGAACGCAGACACGACAGAGTAGAGCACAATAGGGGCGACACTGAACGCAGAAACGACAGACACGACAGAATGGAGCACAATAGGGGTACCGCTGAACGCTGACGTGACAGAACGTGGCGCAATAGTGGTGTCGCTGAACGCAGACACGTCAAAATGGAGCACAATAGTGGTGCGCTGGACGTAGACATGACAGAATGGAGGACAATAGTGGTGCCGCCGAACGCAGACACGACAGAATGGACCACAATAGTGGTGCTGCTGAACGCAGACACGACAGAATGGAGCACAATATTTGTGCCGCAGAACAGAGACACGACAGAATGAAGCACAATAGTGGTGCTGCTGAACGCAGACACGACAGAATGGAGCACAATAGGGGTGCCGCTGAATGCAAACGCGACAGAATGGAGCAAAATAGTGGTACCGCTGAACGCAGACACGACAGAATGGAGCACAAAAGTGGCGCCGCTGAACGCAAACACGTCAAAATGGAGCACAGTAGGGGTGCCGCTGAACGCAGGCACGACAGAACGAAGAACAGTAGGGGTGCCGCTGAACGCAGACATGACAGAACTGAGCATAGTAGGGGTGACTCTGAACGCAGACACGACAGAATGGAACACTATAGGGGTACCGGTAAACACAGTCACGAATGAATGGAGCACAATAGTTGTGCCGCTGAACGCAGACACGACAGAATGGAGACCAATAGTGGTGCCGCTGAACGCAGACACGACAGAATGGAGCACAATAGTGGTGCCGCTGAACTCAGACACGACGGAATTGAGCAAAACAGTGGAACCGCTGAACGCAAACACGACAGAATGGAGCACAGTTTGGGTGCCGCTGAACGCAAACACGACAGAATGGAGCACAGTAGGGGTGGCGTTGAACGCAGGCACGACAAAATGGAGCACAGTAGGGTTGGCGCTGCGCGCAGACAAGACAGGATGGAGCACAGTTAGGGTGCCACTGAACGCGAACACAAAAGAATGGAGCTCATTAGGGGTGCTGCTGAACGCACACACGACAGAATGGAGCACAATAGTGTCGCCGCTGAAAGCTGACATGAAAGAATGGAGCACAATAGTGGTGCCCTGAATGCAAGCACGACAGAATGGAGCACAATAATGGTGCCGCTGAACGCAAACATGACAGAATGGAGTAAAATCGTGGTGCCGCTGAATGCTGGCCTGACTGAATGGAGCACAATATGGATACCGCTGAACGCAGACACGACAGAATGAAGCTCAATAAGGGTGTCGCTGAACGCAGGCACGATAGAATGGAGTACAATAGTGGTACCGCGAAACGCAGACACGACAGAATGGAGCACAAAAGTGGAGCCGCTGAACGCTGGCCTGACTGAATGGAGCACAATAGGGATGCCGCTGAACGCAGACGCGTCAGAATGGAGCATAATAGTGGTGCCGCTGAACGCACACACGACAGATTGGAGCACAATAGTGGTGCCGCTTAACGCAGACACGACAGTGTGAAGCACAATAGTGGTACCGCTGAACGCAGACACGACAGAATAGAGCACCATAGGGGTGCCGCTGAACGCAGACACGACAGAGTAGAACACAATAGGTGTTACGCTGAACGCAGACACGACAGACACGACAGAATGGAGAACAATAGGGGTACCACTGAACGCTGACGTGACAGAATGGAGCACAATAGTGGTGCCGCTGAACGCAGACACGACTGAATGGAGCACGAAAGTGGTGCCGCTGAACGTAGACACGACAGAATGGAGCACAATAGTGGTGCCGCTAAAACGCAAACACGACAGAATAGACCACAATATGGGTGCCGCTGAACGCAGACAGGACATAATGGAGCACAGTATTTGTGCCGCTGAACCCAGGCCCGCAGATTGGAGCAAAATAGTGGTGCCGCTAAACGCAGACACGACAGTGTGAAACACAATAGTGGTACCGCTGAACGCAGACACGACCGGATAGAGCACAACAGGGGTGCCGCTGAACGCAGACACGACAGAATGGAGCACAATAGGGGTACCGCTGAATGCTGACGTGACAGAACGTGGCACAATAGTAGTGTCGCTGAACGCAGACACGTCAAAATGCAGCACAATAGTGGTGCGCTGGACGTAGACATGACAGAATGGAGGACAATATTGGTGCCGCTGAACGCAGACACGACAGATCGGAGCACAATAGTGGTGCCGCTGAACGCGAACACGACAAATTGTAGCACAATAGGGGTGACGCATTACGCTGGCATGACAGAAAAGAGCACAATTGTGGTGTTGCTGAACGCAGACACGACAGAATAGAGCACAATAGGGGTGACGTTTAACGCAAACGCGACAGAATGGAGCGCAATAGTGGTGCCGCTGAACGCAAACAAGTCAAAATGGAGCACAGTAGGGGTGCCGCTGAACGCAGGCACGACAGAACGAAGAACAGTAGGGGTGCCGCTGAACTCAGACACGACAGAATGGAACACTATAGGGGTACCGGTAAACACAGACACGAATGAATGGAGCATAAAAGTTGTGCCGCTGAACGCAGACACGACAGAATGGAGCATAATAGTGGTGCCGCTGAACGCAGACACGACAGAATGGAGCACAATAGTGGTGCCGCTGAACTCAGACACGACGGAATTGAGCAAAACAGTGGAGCCGCTGAACGCAAACACGACTGAATGGAGCACAGTTGGGGTGCCACTGAACGCAAACACAAATGAATGAAGCTCATTAGGGGTGCTGCTGAACGCAGACGCGACAGAATGGAGCACAAACGTGTTGCCGCTGAAGCTGACATAAAAGAATGGAGCACAATAGTGGTTTCCTGAACGCAAGCACGACAGAATTGAGCACAATAGTAGTGCCGCTGAACGCAAACATGACAGAATGGAACACATTAGGGGTGCCGCTGAACACTGGCCTGACAGAATGGAGCACAATAGTGGTGCCGCTTAACGCAGGTGTGACAGAATGGAGCGCAATAGGGGATGCCGCTGAACGCAGACACGACAGAATGGAACACATTAGGGGTGCCGCTGAACGCTGGCCTGACTGAATGGAGCACAATAGGGATGCCGCTGAACGCAGACACGACAGAATGGAACACATTAGGGGTGCCGCTGAACACTGGCCTGACAGAATGGAGCACAATAGTGGTGCCGCATAACGCAGGTGTGACAGAATGGAGCGCAATTGGGGATGCCGCTGAACGCAGACACGACAGAATGGAGCACAGTTAGGGTGCCACTGAACGCAAACACAAATGAATGTAGCTCATTAGGGGTGCCACTGAACGCAAACACAAATGAATGTAGCTCATTAGGGGTGCTGCTGAACGCAGACACGACAGAATGGAGCACAATAGTGTTGCCGCTGATCGCTGACATGAAAGAATGGAGCACAATAGTGGTGCCGCTGAACGCAAACATGACAGAATGGAGTACAATCGTGATGCCGTTGAATGAAGGCGTGACAAAATGGAGCACAATAGTGGTACCGCGAAACGCAGACACGACAGAATGGAGCACAATTGTGGTGCCGCTGAACGCTGGCCTGACTGAATGGAGCACAATAGAGATGCCGCTGAACGCAGACACGACAGAATGGGACACAATAGGGGTGCTGCTGAACACTGGCCTGACAGAATGGAGCACAATAGTGGTGCCGCTTAACGCAGGTGTGACAGATGGAGCTCAATAGGGAAAGCCGCTGAACGCAGACACGACAGAATGTAGTTCAATAGTGTTGCCGCCGAACGCAGACACGACAGATTGGACCACAATAGTGGTGCCGCTGAACGCAGACACGACAGAATGGAGCACAGTATTGGTGCCGTTGAACGCAGACACGGCAGATTGGAGCACAATAGCGGTGCCGCTAAACGCAGACACGACAGAGTGAAGCACAATAGTAGTACCGCTGAACGCAGACACGACAGAATAGAGCACAATAGGGGTGCCGCTGAACGCAGACACGACAAAGTAGAGCACAATAGGGGTCACACTGAACGCAGACTCGACAGACACGACAGAATGGAGCACAATAGGGGTATTGCTGAACGCTGACGTGTCAGAACGTGGCACAATAGTGGTGTCGCTGAGCGCAGACACGTCAAAATGGAGCACAATAGTGGTGCGCTGAACGTAGACATGACAGAATGGAGGACAATAGTGGTGCCGCTGAACACAGACACAACAGAATGGAGCACAATAGTTGTGCCGCTGAACGCAGACACGACAAAATGGAGCACAATAGTGGTGCCGCTGAACGGCGACACGACAGAATGGAGCCCAATAATTATGCCACTGAACGCAGACACGACAGAATAGAGCACAATAGGGGTGCCGCTGAACGCAGACACGACAGAGTAGAGCACAATAGGGGTGACGCAAAACGCAGACACGACAGACACGACAGAATGGAGCATAATAGGGGTACCGCTGAACGCAAACACGTCATAATGGAGCACAGTAGGAGTGTCGCTGAACGCAGGTACGACAGAACGAAGAACAGCAGGGTTGCCGCTGAACGCAGATATGACAGAATGAAGCATAGTAGGGGTGGCTCTGAACGCAGACACGACATAATGGAACACTATAGGGGTGCCGCTGAACGCAAACACGACAGAATGGAGCACAATAATGTTGCCGCTGAACCCTGGCCTGACAAAATGGAGCACAATAGTCGTGCTGCTGAACGCAAACACGAAAGAATGAGGCACAATAGGGGTGCTGCTGAACGCAAACACGACAAAAGGGAGCACAATAGGGGTTCCGCTGTATGCTGGCGTCACAGAACGTGGCACTATAGTGGTGTCGCTGAACGCAGACAAGTCAAAATGGAGTACAATAGTGGTACCGCTTAACGCGAACACGACAGAACAGACCACAATAAGGGTGCCGCTGAACACAGACACGACAGAATGGAGCACAATAGTTTTGCCGCTGAACGCATACACGACAGAATGGAGCACAATAGTGGCACCGCTGAATGCAGACACGACAGAATGGAGCACAACAGTGGTGCCGCTGAACGCAGACACGACAGAATGAAGCATAATAAGGGTGCCGCTGAACGCAGACACGACAGAATGGAGCACAATAGGGGAGCCGTTGAACGCAAACGCGACACAAAGGAGCAGAATAGTGGTCCCGCTGAGCGCAGACACATCGGAATGGAGCACAATAGTGGTACGCTGAAGGTGGACACGACAGAATGGAGCACAGTAGTGGTGGATCTGAACGCAGACACGACAGAATGGAGCACAGTAAGGGTGCCGCTGAACGCAAACACGTCAGAATGGAGTACAGTAGGGGTGCCGCTGAACGCAGGCACGACAGAACGAAGAACAGTACGGGTGCCGCAGAACGCAGACATGACAGAATGGAGCATAGTAGGGGTGACTCTGAACGCAGACACAACAGAATGGAACACTAAATGGGTGCCGGTGAGCACAGACACGACAGAATGGGGTACAATAGTTGGGCCACTGAACGCAGACACGACAGAATGGAGCACATTAGTGGTGCCGCTGAACGCTGGTCTGACAAAATGGAGCACAATTGTGGTGCTGCTGAAGGCAGACACGAAAGAATGGAGCACAATGAGATTGCCGCTGAACGCAAGCAAGACAGAACTGAGCACAATTGTGGTGCTGCTGAACGCAGACACGAAAGAATGGAGCACAATGGGGGTGCCGCTGAACGCAGACACGACAAAATGGAGCACAACACGGGTGCCGCTGTATGCTGGCGTGACAGAACGGAGCACAATAGTGGTGCCGCTGAACGCAGACACGACAGAATGGAGCACAACAGTGGTGCCGCTGAACGCAGACACGTCAGAATGGAGCGCAATAGTGATGCGCTGAACGTAGACATGACAGAATGGAAGACAATAGTGGTGCCGCTGAACGCAGACACGACAGAATGGAGCACAATAGTGGTGCCCTGAACGCAAGAATGACAGAATGGAGCACATTACCGGTGCCACTGAACGCAGACACGACAGAATAGAGCACATTAGGGGTGCTGCTGAACGCAAACACGACAGAATGAAGTACAATCGTGGTGCCGCTGAACGCAGGCGTGACAGAATGGAGCACAACAGTGGTGCCGCTGAACAAAGACAGGAAAGAATGGAGCACAATAGGGGTACCGCTAAACGCAGACACGACAGAATGGAGCACAATAGTGTTGCCGCTGAACGCTGACACGAAAGAATGGAGCACAATAGTGGTGTCCTGAATGCAAGCAAGACAGAATGGAGCACATTACCGGTGCCACTGAACGTAGACACGACAGAATAGAGCGTATTAGGGGTGCCGCTGAACGCGAACACGACAGAATGCAGTACAATCGTATTGCCGCTGAACGCAGGCGTGACAGAACGGAGCACAACAGTGGTACCGAGGAACGCAAACACGACAGAATGGAGCACAATATCGGTGCCGCTGAACGCAGACACGACAGAATGGAGCACAATAGTGGTGACGCTGAACGCTGGCCTGACAGAATGGAGCACCATAGTGTTGCCGCTTAACGCAGGTGTGACAGAATGGAGCTCAATAGGGGAAGCTGCTGAACGCAGACACGACAGAATGGAGCTCAATAGTGTTGCCGCCGAATTAAGACACGACAGATTGAACCACAATAGTGGTGCCGCTGAACGCAGACATGACAGAATGGAGCACAATAGTGGTGCCGCTGAATTTAGACACGACAGAATCGAGCACATTAGGTGTGCCGCTAAACGCATGCGTGACAGAATGGAGCAAAATAGAAGTGCCGCTGAACGCAAACACGACAGAATGGAGCACAATAAGTGTGCCGCTGAACGCATGCGTTACAGATTGGAGAAAAATAGTGGTGCCGCTGAACGCAGACACGCCAGAATGCACATTAAGGGTACCGTTGAATATATCGTGACAGGACGGAGCACAGTAGTGGTGCCGCTGAACGCTGGCCTGACAGAATGGAGCACATAAGTGGTGCCGCTGAACGCAGACAGGACAAAATGGAGCACAGCAAGGATGCCGCTGAAGGCATATATGACTTAATGGAGCCCAATACTGATGCTGATGAACGCAGACACGACAGAATGGAACATGATAGGGTTGCCGCTGAATGCTAGCGTGACAGAACGGAGTACAATTGTGGTGCCGCATAACGCATGCGTGACAGAATGGAGCTCAATAGGGGATGCCGCTGAACGCAGACACGACAGAATGGAGCTCAATAGGCGTGTCGCTGAACGCAGACACGACAGAATGTAGCACAATAGTGTTGCCGCCGAACAGAGACACGACATAATGCTGCAGGATACGTGTGCCGCTAAACGCATGCGTGACAGAATGGAACAAAATTGTAGTGTCGCTGAACGCAAAAACGACAGAATGGAGCAAAATAGGGGTCCCGCTGAACGCAGGCGTGACAGAATGGAGCACAATGGTGGTGGCGCTGAACGCTGACACGACAGAATGGAGCACAAAAAGGGTGCCGCTGAATGCAGACACGAGAGAATGGAGCACAATAGGGGTCCCACTGAACGCTGACGTGACAGAACGGAGCACAATAGTGGTGTCGCTGAACTCAGACACGGCAAAATGGAGCACAATAGTGGTGCGCTGAACGTAGACACGACAGAATAGAGGACAATAGTGGTGCCGCTGAACGCAAACACGACAGAATGGAGCACAAATGGGGTGCTTCTGAACGAGGACACGACAGAATGGAGCATAATAGTTGTGCCGCTGAACGCAGACACGACAAAATGAAGCACAAAAGTGGTACCGCTGGAGGCTGGCGTGGAAGAAGGGATCACAATAGGGGTGCCACTGAACGCAGACACGATAGAATGAAGCACAATAGGGGTGCCGCTGACCGCAGACGCGTCAGAATGGAGCATAATAGGGGTGCCGCTGAACTCAGACACGACAGATTGTAGCACAATAGTGGTGCCGCTTAACGCAGACACGACATTGTGAAGCACAATAGTGGTACCGCTGAACGCATACACGATAGAATGAAGCACAATAGGGGAGCCGCTGACCGCAGACGCGTCAGAATGGAGCATAATAGGGGTGCCGCTGAACTCAGACACGACAGATTGGAGCACAATAGTGGTGCCGCTTAACGCAGACACGACATTGTGAAGCACAATAGTGGTACCGCTGAACGCATACACGACAGAATAGAGCACAATAGTGGTGCCGCTGAACGCAGACACGACAGTGTGAAGCACAATAGTGGTACCGCTGAACGCAGACACGACAGAATAGAGCACAATAGGGGTGCCGCTGTACGCAGACACGACAGAGTAGAACACAATTGGGGTGACGCTGAACGCAGACACGACAGACACGACAGAATGGAGCACAATAGTGGTACCGCTGAACGCTGACGTGACAGAATGGAGCACAATAGTGGTGCCGCTGAACGCAGACATGACTGAATGAAGCACGAAAGTGATGCCGCTGAACGTAGTCACGACAGAATGGAGCACAATAGTGGTGCCGCTTAACGCAAACACGACAGAATAGACCACAATAGGGGTGCCGCTGAACGCAGACACGACATAATGGAGCACAGTATTGGTGCCGCTGAACGCAGACCCGCAGATTGGAGCACAATAGTGGTGCCGCTAAACGCAGACACGACAGTGTGAAGCACAATAGTAGTACCGCTGAACGCAGACACGACCGGATAGATCACAATAGGGGCGACGCTGAACGCAGAAACGATAGACACGACAGAATGGAGCACAATAGGGGTACCGCTGTACGCTGACGTGACAGAACGTGGCACAATAGTGGTGTCGCTGAACGCAGACACGTCAAAATGGAGCACAATAGTGGTGCGCTGGACGTAGACATGACAGAATGGAGGACAATAGTGGTGCCGCTGAACGCAGACACGAGAGATCGGAGCACATTAGTGGTGCCGCTGAACGCAGACACGACAGAATGGAGCACAATAGTTGAGCCGCTAAACGCAGACACGACAAAATGGAGCACAATAGTGGTGCCGCTGAACGCGAACACGACAAATTGTAGCACAATAGGGGTGACGCATTAAGCTGGCATGACAGAAAGGAGCACAATTGTGGTGTTGCTGAACGCAAACACGAAAGAGTGGAGCACAATAGGGGTGCCGCTGAACGCAGACACGACAGAATGGAGCACAATAGTGGCCCTGGTGAACGCAGACACGACAGAATGGAGCACAATAGTGGTGCCGCTGAGCGCAGACACGACAGGATGAAGCACAATAGGGGTACCGCTGACCGCAGACACGACAGAATGAAGCACAATAGTGGTGCCGCTAAACGCAGACACGACAGAATGGAGCACAATAATGGTGCCGCTGAACGCAAACATGACAGAATGGAGTACAATCGTGGAGCCGCTGAACGAAGGCGTGACAAAATGGAGCACAATAGTGGTACCGCGGAACGCAGACACGACAGAATGGAGCTCAATAGGCGTGTTGCTGAACGCAGACACGACAGAATGGACCACAATAGTGGTGCCGCGGGACGCAGACACGACAGAATGGAGCACAAAAAGGGTGCCGCTGAACGCAGACACGACAGAATGGAGCACAATAGGTGAGCCGCTAAACGCATGCGTGACAGAATGGAGCAAAATCGTAGTGCCGCTGAACGCAAATACGACAGAATGGAGCACAATAGGGTTCCCGCTGAACGCAGACACGACAGAATGGAGCACAACAGGGGTGCCGCTGAACGCAGGCGTGACAGAATGGAGCACAATAGTGATGGCGCTGAACGTAGACACGACAGAATGGAGGACAATAGTGGTGCCGCTGAACGCAAACACGACAGAATGGAGCACAATAGGGGTGCCGCTGAACGCAGACACGACAGAATGGAGCATAATAGTTGTGCCGCTGAACGCAGACACGACAAAATGAAGCACAAAAGTGGTGCCGCTGAACGCTGGCATGGAAGAAGGGATCACAATAGGGCTGCCGCTGAACGCAGACTCGATAGAATGGAGCACAATAGGGGTGCCGCTGAACGCAGACGCTTCTGAATGGAGCATAATAGTGGTGCCGCTGAACGCACACACGACAGATTGGAGCACAATAGTGGTGCCGCTTAACGCAGACACGACAGTGTGGAGCACAATAGTGGTACCGCTGAACGCAGACACGACAGAATAGAGCACAATAGGGGTGCCCTTGAACGCAGACACGACAGAATGGAGCACAATAGTGGTGCCGGTGAACGCAGACACGACAGATTGGAGCACAATAGTGGTGCCGCTGATCGCAGACACGACAGATTGGATTACATTAGTGGTGCCGCTGAACGCAGACACGAGAGTGTGAAGCATAATAGTGGTACAGCTGAACGCAGACACGACAGAATAGAGCACAATAGGGGTGCCGCTAAATGCATGCGTGACAGAATGGAGCAAAATCGTAGTGCCGCTGAACGCAAATACGACAGAATGGAGCACAATAGGGTTCCCGCTGAACGCAGACACGACAGAATGGAGCACAACAGGGGTGCCGCTGAACGCAGGCGTGACAGAATGGAGCACAATAGGGATGGCGCTGAGCGCAGACACGACAGAATGGAGCACAAACAGAGTGCCGCTGAACGCAGACACGACAGAATGGAGCACAATAGGTGTGTTGCTGAACGCATGCGTGGCAGAATGTAGCAAAATAATGGTGCCTCTGAACGCAGACACGAGAGAATGGCGAACAATAGGGGTACCGCTGAACGCTAGCGTGGCAGAACGGAGCACAATAGTGGTGTCGCTGAACGCAGACACGGCAAAATGGAGCACAATAGTGGTGCGCTGAACGTAGACACGACAGAATGGAGGACAATAGTGGTGCCGCTGAACGAAAACACGACAGAATGGAGCACAATAGGGGTGCCGCTGAACGCAGACACGACAGAATGGAGCATAATAGTTGTGCCGCTGAACGCAGACACGACAAATGAATCACAAAAGTGGTGCCGCTGAACGCTGGCATGGAAGAAGGGATCACAATAGGGGTGCCGCTGAACGCAGACACGATAGAATGGAGCACAATAGGGGTGCCGCTGAACGCAGACGCGTCAGAATGGAGCATAATAGTGGTGCCGCTGAACTCACACACGACAGATTGGAGCACAATAGTTGTGCCGCTTAACGCAGACACGACAGTGTGAAGCACAATAGTGGTACCGCTGAACGCAGACAAGACAGAATAGAGCACAATAGGGGTGCCGCTGAACGCAGACACGACAGAATGGAGCACAATAGTGGTGCCGGTGAACGCAGACACGACAGATTGGAGCACAATAGTGATGCCGCTGATCGCAGACACGACAGATTGGAGCACAATAGTGGTGCCGCTGAACGCAGACACGAGAGTGTGAAGCACAATAGTGGTACAGCTGAACGCAGACACGACAGAATAGAGCACAATAGGGGTGCCGCTGTACGCAGACACGACAGAGTAGA